>VXAV01005114.1:462884-472900 GCA_013399715.1 Alectura lathami | reverse complement strand
CCCCCCAGCCCCCCAAGAGTGAGGCGGAGCCGCTGGCTGCGCGGCCCGGAGCCCGGCATGGCCCCGCTGAAGGTGCACGGCCCCGTGCGGATGCGCAGCATGCAGACGGGCATCACCAAGTGGAAGGAGGGCAGCTTCGAGATCGTGGAGAAGGACAACAAAGTGAGCCTGGTGGTGCACTACAGCGTCGGCGGCATCCCCAAGACGTTCCAGGTACGGCCGGCCAGCGCCCCTCAGTTAACAAAAAAAAAATAACAGCTCTGTGTCTCTTGGCAACTTTCACACCCATTCGGGCTGTCACAGTGTTGACTCTGCTTTGCCACCCTCAGTTGTTCTCAGCTGTGGTGTTCCTCAGACCCCTCCCAGCCGTGTGTTTGTCTGCCAGCTTAGTGAGAAAAAGTTCGTTTTGGTTCTGTGAGCTCTGCTCTTGCTGCCGCAGCGTGCTGGGGAGTCTCAGCAGAGAATCCAAAGGCCGACTTGCCTCGGGATCACGGCGTAACAGAGCGCTCAGCCTCGGCTGCGTCCCACCGCTGGCGCTGCTGGGGTCCGTGGGAGCCCGGAGCAGGGCTTTCACTGGGGTGCTCTGTATTTTTTATTTATTTTTTCCTGGCAAGTTGCTCTGGGGCAGCTAAGGGCAATTTTTCTTCTGCAGTAGAACGTTGCGATGGATCCTGGCGTGTGTTTCTTCCTGCAGTGACTAGGGTGCCATCACGTTTCTGATGGTTTTCTACTACTGTTGCTAAGTACCACGAGAAACATGTCATTGCACTCTCTCCTCCCAGGACACTGGCACTGCCTGGGAGGCAGTGTGTGTTTGGAGCCCTCTCACGTCAGCCTTTTGAACTGAAGTACGTCGCTTTGCGCTGGGATGCTGAAGCACCTGCAATCCCTTTGCACTGGTCCCAGCGCTTTAAGAGAGGATGAAAAATCTGGAGCACGCTTTTCAATTCTTGGGTTTTTTGAAGACATTTTGAGTTTGTAAAGAGGGGGAAAAAAAAAAAAAAAAAGAACAATTGAGCACGAAATATTACGCGAGTGTGATTTTCCCGACGAAATCAAACACGAGTTGCTGGCTGAGGCGGTTTGCCAGCCCCCCTCAGGTGTCTGTTAATCCGCCGTCGCTGTTTGGATCAGCTGTGTGCTGAGGCACGGGCCAGGCCACCTGAGGAGGAGGCTCCAGCTGACGGGCAGTCCCTTCCTCCCGCAGGACAGGAACGTGCTGGGGGATGTTGTTGTGCGGCCAGCGCCTGGCCCTTGGGCAGGGCGCAGAAGTGGCAGAAAAAAGGAATGGTTGGGTGGGAAAGGGCGTGGGGATCGATCGCATGAGCGGCCGCTCCTCGGGGGAGCCTCGCAGCAGGCAGCAGCTGCCTGGTGCCGTAGCGGAGGGGCAGTGGGGTTGCTGGAGAGGGCAAACTCTTACAGGATCGCTCGTGTGCTGGAGGTGCCTTGAAACGCCTCTCGGCCTGAAGCGTTCTGCTGCCGCCTGCGAGAACGCTGCCCGTCTGGCCGCGGGTTGACGCTCGCGGTCGGTTCTCTGCTTCCAGCTGAGCCACAACATCAAAACGGTGAGCCTGCGGCCCAACGGCAGGAAGCTGTGCTGCCTGATGCTCACCCTGAAGGACACCAGCTTCCTGACCATCGACAAGGTGCCGCTCAAAGACGCCAACGAGATGCGCATGTACTTGGACGCGGTCCACCAGGACAGGGTTCACTCCCGTGAGTGCTGTTGCTGTGACTCCTGTTCACGACACCTCGCCGCGGGCGCGTGCTGCCGTTTCGCCTTCAGCCCCTCGGTGTCGGTTTGTGTGCGCGCTGTGCGTGTGTGAGCGCCGCGTTCCGGCCCGGAGCCCCGCTTTCTGCCGTGTGCCTTTCTCCTAACCCGCCCTTGTCGTGCTGAATGAGAAGCAGAGATTAAACATGCAGAATTTGTTTCTGCCGCGAGAGTTTTTCAAACACCGACGCGTCTGTCCATTTATCACACCTCTTTTTATTTTCCCTCTTGTTTTATCTTAAGGATGGGAGCTGTGCTGCGCGCTGGGTAAGTGGCCAGTGTGAGCGCGGCCCATAACTTGTGCTTCTGTCTGTGCACTAAGCATGTTGTACTGTCTGTTGGCAAGGGATCTGGTGTCTCTCTTCCAAAACACACCACACGGTAACGCCTTACACGTGAGCGTGCTGATCTGTGCCGTGACCAAACCGAACTTGTGTACTTTTCCTGGCAGCTGGGAAACCCTCTCAGGGATCTGGCAGCTTTGGAGGCGTGCTGGGCAGCAGGACCACGCAGAAGGAAGCTAACAGGCAATTCTCTTACATAGAGAACCAGGTCGGTTAATCTGTTCACGTTCTTCCTCTTCTCTAACGCTGTTGCAGTCACTTCCCCCTCTCATTCTCTTCTCGCACATTGTAACAGCACTGTGAGGATTTGTTTTGCGCCCAAAGTCTTGCTGTCTAGAGGACTTGTAATAGCCGTGTACGTGGTGGTTGGCAGTGGTGCTTCTTGCTTGTGCGAAGCAGCAGTAGAGGGAAAGTACGTGATTAAGGCTTGCTCCTCACTTGGCTCTGGCTGTCTTTGCTCGTGCTGAACGGCTGAAATGCCCAGAGCTGCACAGGCTGGGGTCGGCGCAGGCCTCAGTGAGTTCAGCCAAATGCGCGCCTCGAGAGGCTGGTGGCTGAGCTGTTGAATCGGAGTTACTGAATTTGTGCCATTCTGCTCTTTTTTCTGGCGTAGATTTTGCAGGCTGTTCCCTGCTTTCCCTTCCCCCCCACCAGACAGGCGTCACGGTGCACCTGCCAGCTTTCATCCACGCCGTGATCTCTGTGAGCCGTTTTGCCCGCAGCCCCGAGGGCGAGAGTTTGTGACGCTGTCCCAGACCAATTTTGCGTCTTGCTTAAAGGCAGCCTTGCGGTAAAAGCAGTGGTAAGGTTGGGCAGGTTCAGTTTTCAAGCCTAAAAGTGGCCAACGTTCCTCAGTCAGGCAGTTACCAGCTCTCTCCCTCGCGTTGGCCCAAGGCTGGCAGGGCACCGCTCTAACTGCGTGGCTTTTCATACACCTGTTTCTTTTCTTAGTACCACCCAGGATTGACCTGAGGTTGGTTAGGAGCTAGGGCAGCCTCCAGGAGCTTTTCCCTGTCCTGATGCTCTCCTCGTGGCTTTTGCAGGCTCCTCCCAAAAGGGTGACCATGGAGGGTAAGGAGGAGAACCCCTTCCGCAAGGTGCTGGGCACGGCCAAGGGCCCCACCGGAACCGGAGCGCCTAGCAACAGAGGGAATGTTGCTGCGTCTCCAACGTCAGCGGCCCCTCACAGAACGGGCTTGCTGGAGAACCGGTAAGAAGCTTTCCCTCGTGTGGAGGTGGTGGCGTGGAAATTCGGGGCTTTATTGGGCTGCGGGCAGAGTTAGCGTGCCCGGGAGTAAGGAGGGACTGCGCTGCCTCCTCTGGGCTGCTGCTGCTGTTGGCGGGGCGTGGGTTTGTGCTTTGCTGGCCTCTGGTGGGAGCTGGCACTTGGCTTAGCGAACAGCTTGGGAGCCGGGCAGACCAAGTTCTTCTCTGTGTGCCGTGTTATAAAAGTGGAAATGGTATAAGATGGGTGAACAGGGTTCTTCGCTGGAAGAGGGTCTTTTGCTGGCCTGTCCTGAAGAGCGACCGCTTCAAATTTCTTCTGTCTTTAGTGAAAAGAGGAAAAGGGCACAACCCCCAGGTTCAGAAGCTCATGAAGATTATCCCAAAGAGAACGATTCCTCAACGTAAGTAACCGTTGCTTCCAGCCCCTGGTTTAGACTCTTTGTTCGTTCGTAGACGTGGGGCTCTTTTTTCTGAAGAGTGCTCGCGGGTTTCCTGCCTTGGCACAGGGCAACCGCGGGTCAATTTCTGAACACGCTGAGTGCCTGAGGTGGGGTTTGCACTCAGGGGTAATGAGGGAAATGCAGCCTGAGGGAGCAGTTGATTTGCAGGAGCTTGGCACGTGCGAGTTTTGTGTCACCGTTCTTTTCTAAGCTTAGCATGGATTGTCCCATGTGCTGTACGCACAGGTAGCTTTTTTCCTTTGACTGACTTCAAGTCTTTTCAAGACAAAATTCACAAAGAGGAATTGTCATTTGGGAAGTTAGCATTTAATCATAAGTAAAAAGGCTGGTTTAAATGAATTGGTTAAACCTATTAGTGAGCAAAGTTTGCCTCTTCCGTGGCCAAGCAATGAAAGTGGCAGGGCATAAATGCTTTAAACCACGTTGTAGGTATCAGCCAGGACCATCCTGTATTTTCTGTCCAAGCTCTGACTTGCACTCTTGTGTGTCTGCAGGAACAATAAAGCCGTGAGTGACCCAGCATGGAAGTACTTAAACAGCAGCAGAGAGAAGCAGTTAAATCTGAAGCAAGCAGAGGAAAGCAGGACTTCAGGTGAAGAAACGGGAGCAAAGCCAGGTGGTGCCTGGGCTCTGCTCTGTTGTCGGTCGCTCAGAAAGCTGCTGCTGAGGTTGTTCTCCTCCCCTGCTCTCCTTGTGCCACAAAGGCTGCTCAGGCAGTCCAGGCCTTTTAAGCCTTAATCATCAAAGGCAGTTGGTTACTTGCAAGTGTTACATGTTACAAGTTGGATACCATGGGGATTGGGGCATCAAACTCCACCAAAACTCCAGGATGTCTTGGAGTGCAGATTAATATTTGTGCTAGTGCTTCTGAGATGCTCGCTTTAACGCTTTCTCAGACAAATCTGGAAGGTCGCGTTTGAGAACTTGGAAACCTTTTGCCTAAATGCTTCTAAACCATCTGTGTGCCGCAGGAACAGCTGAGCTCCCTGGAACAAAGTCACCTACCCCGCTCTCTCTCTTTTTTTCTAAAGGTGTTTTACCACTGCAGTCATCATCCTTCTATGGCAGTAGGTCCTCATCAAAAGAGTTCTCCTCGGGCAGCTCCACCCTGGACAGGTAGGGCTGACGGCCGTGTCCCACCTCCTCGGCGTTGTGATAGGTGCCAGCTGTCGGATGTGACCGCTGGTCCATGTCCTCTGTGGTGATGCAGTTTCAGTGGCGTTGCTGTTTAGGGCGGAGCACTGGACATCTTACACTTCTTCTTCTGTGTGGTTTCAGGTCTAGTGTATCCAGCCAGACGACTACAGCCAAAAGGAGCCTGGGATTTCTTTCTCAGCCTGCCCCTCTTTCCGTTAAAAAAATGAGATTCAGTCAAGATTACACGGGGTGGAACAAACCCCGAGTGCCCCTTTCCACCCACCCTCAGCAGCAGCTACAAGGGTAGGTTCCACTTTCTTCGTCTAGCGTGCATGCTTTTGTCGTTAGAACATGCAAACCCTTGTGGTAACTGTCTCATGGGGGAAAAAAAAAATCCTGAAATCAGTGAACACTGAGACAGGGAGCACGTTGCCTCCTGTGAGTTCTTAGTCTTAAGGACTGAGGGGCAGCCCCAGTAGGAACTGTGTGGGGTGTCTGGGTAGCGACGGTCCTACGCGGCAGCAGTGCTGCCTTGAGCGCTGGCACGTTGACACATTTACCTGCACGCTGTGTTAATGTTCTGTTTTTCAGGTTTTCAAACTTAGGAAACACCTGCTACATGAATGCCATTTTACAGTCCTTGTTTTCAATCCAGTCTTTTGCTAATGATCTGCTAAAGCAGGGTATCCCCTGGAAAAAAATCCCGCTCAATGCACTCATCAGGTAAAACTCACTTCCTGAGGGGGAGATGTTCTGTCCTTGCTGAGAATCTGGTTTCCCAGTGTTGAAATAATTTGATGGTGATGTGCCTGTGTGCATAGATCTAGGGACTGATTGTGCTTTCCTTAAACTGAAACAGAGGGAATTGTGAATTTATTTTTTGCTCTTAGAAAAAGAAATCCTCGACCTTTCTGTATTGTGTTGCTTTGCTTTAGAGGCAGGAAGTAGGCTTTTAGGAACTGCGGTGCTGAGCAGTCCTTTACATGTCCTGTTTTATTTCTGGTGGTAGATTAAAATGCTGTAGAAGTGCAAAAAACTTCAAACAGATGCAGAAGAAACTTCTTTGAACATTCAGCTGGAAGTTAGGCTGGTCTCCCTTGTGTCTTTTGGAAAACGTGCTTTGCCGAGTAGCTGTGGGCGGTGTTTGTGTTTCTGCAAATTTAAACTTTCTAAATTCTGCCGAACCCTTGGGTGGCGCAAACCTCATGTCAAGGAAACCCGGGGGTTTCTGTAAGATGTATACCAGACTTTTCTCTTTGGAGGGCTGAACTCATTTGCCGTTCAGAGACAAGCTGCCATTTGCATGTGCTCTCTGCCGCTCAGGATTTCTATTACATGTGCAAGGGCCAGGATATCAGAACCATTCCTGTTCCCGTTTCGTCGCCCTTTACATTGCTTGGGGTCCTCTCTGTTTTTGGTGCATCTTCTTGAAGTCTTCCTCTGCTACTCGAAACAGCCCTTCAGCTCGTGCCCGTGTATCTAGGGGCAAACTGTGGGCAGAGCTTGTGCTGCAGCACTGAGGGGGGCACTGTGTGATCCTGTGCTCAGCTGCAGCTAGGTCGGGGCTGCCTCCGTTGGTGTGGGTTTGGGCACTTCATCCAACGTGGTAAATGTTGTTCTGGTTTAAAAGCAGTTGCCTGTCAGCGAGAAGGATCTTCCCTGGCGTGCTTCCACTAGCAGTGTAAAAGC
Organism: Alectura lathami; assembly: GCA_013399715.1. Taxonomy (NCBI): domain Eukaryota; kingdom Metazoa; phylum Chordata; class Aves; order Galliformes; family Megapodiidae; genus Alectura; species Alectura lathami. Next base: position 466,271 of record VXAV01005114.1, on the reverse strand, counting down.
CCCACAGCGCTTATCGCAGGGTGGAAGCTTTTAAAGTAGGACGCTGTGAGTCTTTAGGGCATTTCGCTGAGGTCCTGGACAGCCAGTCAGAGCCTTGCTGCATTGACCCCGCAGGCGTTTTGCCCATCTGCTGGCCAAGAAGGATGTCAGCAGCCCCGAGGTGAAGAAGGAGCTGCTCAAGAAGGTGAAAAGTGCCATTTCCGCCACAGCCGAGAGGTTTTCGGGGTACATGCAGAATGTGAGTATCACACTGCCTGGGGCCAGCTGCGTGTGTCCTCTGTGCGCGCTGCTCCGAGCTCCTGTCGGGCTTCATCTCCACCTGACAGTGCCCGGAGCTTTAGGTTGAGTGACAGCCATTGCCTGCTCTCTGGCAGAGCACGGCTGCCTGAGCGTGGCTGAGAGAGAAACGCGATCTCTCCCAGCCGTGTGCGTGAGAGGTATGGAGCGGAGCTTTCGGAGATCGTTCTGGTGAGGGTACCCCCTTTCCAGGATGCACACGAGTTCCTGAGCCAGTGCCTGGATCAGCTGAAGGAGGACATGGAAAAGCTGAACAAAACTTGGAAGAGCGAGCCCGGCCCCAACGACGACAGCTCGCCCGGGCGGGCCGCGGACGACCTCTCGGCCACCAAAGTCTACACCTGCCCCGTGATCAGCAACTTGGAGTTTGAGGTGCAGCATTCTATCATCTGCAAAACGTAAGCGTGCCTCAGGGCTTTCCTCACCCTCACCTTAATAGCTGGGGAAGAGCTTGCATTTTCTGGGACTTCACCTGCGGGCTGTAACAGGGACTAAGGAGCAGTATGGGGTGTTTTTCTGAAGCTGGCTGTCTCGTTTGGCTACATAGCAATCCCTGTCTGTCTGTCACTTGGCCTCTCCCAGCAGTTTTCACAGCCCAAGGGTTTTTTCTTCTTTCTCCTTCGCCAATGTTTCTTTCAGTTTCTAAAGCATCAAAGTGGAATCCCAAAATGCGTCTTTGTCACAGGCATCAGTTTCATTCTGACGTGGGTAAAAATAGGTTGAGCGAGATGCACATATTTACTGGGAAATTGCTTTAGCCTGAAATTAATGACAATTACATGCTTGAAGTTTCTTTTTCATCAGACATCCACGAGCACGTTTCTTTTTTAGGTGTGGTGAAACAGTCACCAAACGAGAGCAGTTCAATGACCTCTCCATTGACCTTCCTCGGAGGAAGAAGCTGCTTCCGTCTCGGTCCATCCAGGACTCCCTTGACCTCTTCTTTCGGGTGCGTAGGGCGACCTGTGTTTTCTCTCCTGCTCCCGCTTACGGTCAGTGTTTTGGACAAGCAGAGCAGCTGATGTGCTTATTCTTCCAGCAGCTGGTGGGGGCTTTATGCTTATGATTAAGAAAAAGAAATCTTAGGACTGCAGCCATGTCATTTGGCCACACACGGAAGACATCTGGAGAAGTGTTTGGTGGCTGAGTGGTGTCAGGGCAGCACGGTGACACTTCTTCTGATGCCTGTCCAAAACGCTGCTCTGGTGCAGCACATTTCTGACGAGCCTAGGTGAGGACTGCTTCTCAGGAGCAAAGCTGGGGTTTTCAACAAGAGGGAAAACTTGCTGGCAAATAATCATCAACCAAAAGCTATTGCAAAGAAAAAACAACTGTATGTGGTAGACAAAACCTGCAAGATTATTTTCTCTCTAGGAATGACCCATGCTTCTGGTGGATGTGCTCGTTTTAGAGCATGTTGAAGATGGATATAATTTTTAGTGTACTGCTGTCCTGGAGAGCTTCTGTGACAGCCAGAAGCAACGTCCTGTTTGCTGAAATCTGGTTGGTGTGTCTTCTGTTCTACTCATCACGTTTATGTTCTTATGCAGGCGGAGGAAATAGAATATTCCTGTGAGAAGTGCAATGGGAAGTCTGCTGTTGTCACACACAAGTTCAATAGGCTTCCCAGGTAACTCTTGACATCCATTCCTTTCTTTCCTGGAAACACGTTCCAAAAGTGCAGGCAGAAGCCCCTCAGAGGTTCAAGGTTCAAGGTCAGCGTGCGAGAAGGATGCACGTGCAGGCGCTAGTTCCTACATGCGGCTCTTTGGTTCCCTGCTGAAAAGCTTCTACATGCTGGGCACCCTCTGCCACACTTCTCCCTTCCTCTCTGTCACTACACACGGAGGTCTGAGTTTTCCCTTTCCCCTTTTGGGGTTTCAGGAGCAGGAGGGAGGTCTAAACAGTCAATGCATTCTGTACTTCCAATATTCTGTGCTCAGTTGACCTGATGGGCAGGACTGACTTGGGGACATCCCTGCCAGGCGTTACACGGAGGGCTTTGCTCTGGCTGTTCTTCCTCTGCTGATCCTTTTTTTCTCTCAGTAAGCACGGTGTTTCGAGGAAGGATGCAGGCACTCAAGGCATGCTGAAGGTTCTGACCTGGTGCGGGGCTGTTGGCCCAGCGCGGCTGGTGATGCAGCTGCACGACCTACAGCCGTGTGTCGAATGATAACGTTGCCATTCCTGCTGTTACCTTTCAGGGTCCTGATCCTCCACCTGAAGCGGTACAGCTTCAACGTGGCGCTGTCCCTCAATCACAAAGTTGGGCAGCAGGTGGTTATCCCCAGGTACCTGACCCTGCTGTCCCACTGCACCGAGAGCACCCGGCTGCCGCTGTCGCTGGGATGGAGCGCCCACTCTGCAGCGTGAGTGTGCACCTTTTCCTGCTGATTTTTTTGTGGTCTTTACCACCCCACGCTCTCTCCTTCTCCCTGGTGCAGTTATTTTGGTGCAGCTGCTTGTCCTGGGACACAGAGTAAACGTGCCAGGTGTGACATCGGAAGCCTGTGGCAGAATAAGGAATAAAAACACTTGGGGGGTGGTCCTTGCCCTCTGGCACAGCCACAGCAGGAAGCAGAAACTCAACAGGGGAGCAGGAACTCAGGTGCTGGTGGGAATAAGTGAAAAAGGAGAGAGTTGTCTTGACGTGGGAACCCCAAGCCTTTAATGTGGGAGCCTGTTCCTAAGGGAGCCTCGCCAAGAAGGGAATCAAGCGTAAAGGACTGCTTACGGTTTGGAGCAGCTGTGGTACATTCATGGCATCACAGAGTTATTACTCTAAACATGAGCGATTAGCACCTACATCGTGGTGTTCTGTTTGCTGCTTCGAGCATGGATTTGTGTGCACAGCAGACAAGTGAACACACATATATTTTTTAAGACTAACTGCTACAATAAATACTTTTTTTTTTTTTTTTTTTTTTTTTTTTGATAGTTCCCGGCCCTTGAAAGCCTCCCAGCTGGTGAATTCCTGTACCATGAGCACTTCCACGCCCTGCAGGTAAGTTACAGCTCTGAAACGCCCAGGGTAGTTTCATGGCATGGTTTTTAGAATTTTATAATTCTTCTTTACCCTTTCTACTTTTT
>VXAV01005114.1:442759-462865 GCA_013399715.1 Alectura lathami | reverse complement strand
CCCCCATTTTTTTTTTTTTTTTTTTTTAACTTCTATAGTAATAATAGTTTCAGCTGTTTTTTCATGTCTGAGCTTTACTAGTGTCACATAGCTGAAATTAGAACCAATGGTACCACTGGCCTAGCTGACACAATCCCTTCAGCATTGCTCTTGAGAACCCTTTGGAACCTGTAAACGAGCACAGATGAATTTGTTCGGGTAGAAGACTCAACGAGGACTGCATTTAGTTTGTGCAGGTGATTTGTCAGTAGCAGGTGTCCTAAACTGCCTTGCATTCCTTGTTGCAAGCCACATACATAAGAAGCAAAATGCCTTCTAATTGTGCAGTCCAGCTCTTCGTTCTGTTTTTCTTCATGGAGCTGCAGTGTGAGTTCTGGGCGCAGGTGGAGGTGGATGGCTCCTTTGTGGAGATGAGGGCACGGCTTGTGTAGGCCGTTTTGCAAGGCAGGCCTTTGACGTGTGATGCTGCACTGGGGAGGTTTGCGCTGTGGAATGCATGTAGACCAAACTGCCTCCCCGAGCAGATAGCTGTGACTTCACCCAGTCCCTTGTCTTCTGCTCTGAAGAAACAAGAATTTATCCCAGTGAAAGAGCAAAAGGGAAAAAAAACTGTATCAATGTGGGAAGTCCTGCGGCTGGCTTTGTAAATTTCAGAAGTCAGGTCAGCGGGTTGTGCTGAGCTCTGCAGAGTGCCGTGCACTCACACCAACACCGCCTAGGCTGCTAAGAAATAAAGTGCAGCGCCGTGGTGAGCTGGGTTCTGCTGCCCCTTGGAGTGGGTGCCCTGCGGAGGGAAGAAGCAGCACTTGGCAGAGGGGCAGGGAGTTTGGTGTAACAGTTCTTCACCGGTTACTGTGAGGCAGATTTGTACAGCGCTACAAAGTTCTGTCGCCCTGTTTTTAACTCTCAGGAAATACACTTTCAAGTCCAAGAGCTCTCCAGCACTCTACATGGATTCCGACAGCGATGAGGAGCCCTTGAAACGCTCGGTTGCCAACAGCCAGAGGCTGTGCAACATACCGGGTAGAGACCAGCAGCCGCTGCAGGAGGAGCCAGAAAAGGTGAGGGGGGAAAAATCTGAGCAGCTGTGTGCATAGGTCTGTGTGTGCTTGTGGCTGGCCTGTGCTTTTCTTAGCGTGAACTGTGAGGGAAGAAGATGTAAGATTTTTTTTTTTCTCCTCCTAATTGGCACTGGTTTCCCCTAATTGGCAGTGGGGTTCCCAGGGGGAGCAGAGGGAATCGTGCTGCAACTGCACTTAGCTGCTGGGGTTGTGTATTCCAGCTGCTTAGCAGTTTTGTCAGCCCTTTGGGCAGCTTTCACTAAAGATTCTTCCAGGCTGAAAGATAATGGGCTGTCAATAATGAAATCAGACAGTAAAGCCCTTGGTTAAATGAGAGCTGCTACAAATTGGGCTAGGCAGAGGATTCAATGGAGAGAAGTTGTTGCACATCTGGTTCCCTTCCAAGGATGGCTTTTTAGAAACCTTTTGGACACTGAGGCTGTCTGTCATTGGGGGGGGACACGATGGAGTGGGCAGAGGTGAACGCCTTGGTGTAACAGCGCAGTTGGCCTCAAATTGCCTTTGGGCTCTTCCCTGTGACTTGTGTTAGTGCTGGGGAGATGTCTTTGCTCTGCTAGGGCAGCGTATGAGCAGCTAGAGGAGTTCTCTGGGGAGGAGTGGTGACCCTGAAGGGCAAGCCAGAAACTTGGAGGGTTACCTGGCAGCACCACTTTGTTTTGTTAGACCATTGCAGGCCTAGTGCTTAGCACAAATGCCCTGAGCCTCGGCTTCTGTACAGTTCTTGACAGTGTTTATGGGGTTATTTTGAGCAAGCAGAAAAATGTGACGTGGAAACACTTGGGCTGTTTTCCTTGTCCTTAGTGGGTAGGACAAGAAGCAGCAGACTGAAATCGCAGGCAGTAATTTTTGGATTATATATGAGGGAAAACTTCCTGGGATTTGGGGTACGAAGTGATGGGATGGGTTGCTCTGGGAGAAAGCAGAAGACACTTCGTTCTCAGGAGCAGGGCAGGCAGCCTCTGTCCTGCGTGCCCCATCTGTGGGGGCAGCGGGCAGGAAGTTAAGCTGCAGAGAAAGCCTATTCCAAACTGTTCTGAGTGGTTCTTCCTCAGATTTTGTTTGTGAGGAAGTGTGGGTAGCCTCCATCGCAGGAGCCCGATGCCAATGGTTGCTGATAGAAGAGCTGCATGCAAACGATGCACGGCTGCTGCCAAGCCCTTGAAGCCCAGCCTGAATTAGTGGCTGTTGTTGGCAGAGCGCCTGGAGCTGCAGTTTGCTTGCAGAGCTGAGCCGGCTTTGACAGCAGCAGCACACGGGGGCAGAGGGAAATCAGAAAGCTGGAGCAGGTACGCTGCTTCTCTTCAGTGCAGGGGTAAATGTGGGGAGAGAGATTTACCTTTGTTTCTCGTTCTTGGAGGCTGTGATGACTGGAAGGAAGCGACTGAATTGGGCAATTCATTTGCTAATCTTGTTTGATAAGCCAGTTTTAATGCAAAATGTTTGCTCTGTGAAGCTGGTCTCACTCATCACAGCCCATTGTATGCAAGTAAAAAGCAGCAGCAAGATGGATTTCTGTTCATTATAACAAAGTTCTGAGCTGCATCCTGATGCAGTTTGGAGTAAGACCTGGATAAATACAGCTGCCTTGTCTGTGTTGGTGCACAGGGCCTGTGAAAACTGGTTGCAGTTTGTGTTTGACTCTTGTTCCCTGGAGCGAATGTCGCTACAAAGGTGGTGTCTCCGCTGAGTCTTGTGTAACTGCTTTTTTAGTGTTGGCAGAGCCAAACCCTGGGGTGAATCAAAAAAACTCCTCGTCTGAGCTGCAGAGCTGGTGTTCTGTGCCTGCTCACTCAGGTCGTAATCATAACCCCCCTCCTCCCTAGGCTGCAAAAAGAAGTAAGATGGAGGGTGACAGACCCGAGCTGGGGACGGCAGGCTTCGACGGGCTGAGTGAGGATGAGCTGCTGGCAGCTGTGCTGGAGATCAGCAAGAGGGAAGCCTCTCTGTCCCTGAGCCATGACGAGGAGAAGCCCACCAGCAGCCCGGACACTGGGTTTGGGGACGATGAAATTCAGGAATTGCCGGAAAATCTGGAAGCTGTGGAGATGGAGAGACCCAAAGCAGCATCGGAATCAGGTAGGGCAAAGTGTGAACGAGCTGAAGCAGGCCACTGGTGGCAGGAGGTTAGTAATATCTGACAGCAGATAGTGGGGTGCAGGGAGACTGACCCCACGGTGGGGAAACTGCATGTCTTATTTGGCTGGAGGAAATCCAAGTGTGCGCGTGGTACGTGCTTTCATGCAGATTTCTAATTCCACTAGCCTGGAAAAATAGGAAACAACCTGCTTTCCTTCTCCTCTGAGAGTCAGGAGGTTAAATGTTAAAAACAACAAAAAAACCCTGCTGCCCTACCAAAAATCTCGCTTGTTTCACAGGACAGCTTTTGATAGCTCTCTTGTTGGAAGGTGGAGCGCAAGAAAACCAGACCTGTGGTCAGCCTTGCTTGTGCTCCCCTTGTGAGTTTCACGGTCCTGTGTTTAGAGGAAGCTTAACTGCACAGGATGCCTTGCTGTGTCAGACAGGATGGCTCTAAACGTGAGAGATTTGTGCTTCCCTCTGTCGCACAGATGATTTGACTTCACTTGTAGCTCTGCCTGTAGGACTCTGAGGTACAACATGCCGTACAAACCTCGTTCTTTTCAGCCGTGGTCACTTCTGGGGAAACCCAAGTGTCAGCTTTGTGGCTGCAGACGCCTCCTGGTGTGTGACACCTTCCTTTAGCCCAAGTTGCTGTTTGAGGGAACGTAAAAGGGCAGGTTCAGGGGTTAGTCAAGTGATGCATCTTACACCTCTTAAAATAAGCATAAGGGTCCCCTTTGGGACGTCTTCCAGTTGTTGGCGGTGTATTTTCTATGGCCGACGAGATCTGCTCGTCAGTAGATGTCACTGTGCTGCAGGGGATCGTGCTCACTGGGTTTAGCTGGCAACAGGCAGGAGGCCTGGCAAAGCCTAACTGCCCTCTGATTCTGCAGGTCCTGCCAGCTTCGCTGAGATAACTAAAGATTTTGATGAGAACAAGGAAAACAAAACTCCGGAAGGCTCCCAGGGAGAGGTTGACTGGCTGCAGCAGTATGACATGGAGAGGGAGAGGGAAGAGCAAGAACTGCAGCAGGCACTGGCTCAAAGCCTTCAAGAGCAAGTAAGAAATTGTTTCCTTCCTCAAAATGCCTTCCCCAGGGCTGGAAAGCTGCAAACCTTGTGCTCAGAGAGTAACTGCAAAGGGACCCTGCTGCTTTTTTGGGAGAACCAGGTGTTGCTTGTTGCCTGAAGGCCCTGCAGCGTGTCCTGCCAGGAATCAAAAGGAGGGATCAGGATTCAAAGGAAGAGCCGGGAGTGGCTGTCCCGGGGTCAGGTGAAAGCTCTGTCTGGTCCAATGTCTTGTTCCTGGCAGACACCAGCAGGAGGTGCTCGGGGAAGGGTGCAGGGACAGGCCGATCCCGTGGTACGTCAAATAACTCAGTCTGAAAGCAGTCCTTCAAACAGGACTTGGGAAGAGTTGGGGTCCTGGGTTGTGTGCTGCCCACCTGTGCTCCCCTTGGTTTACAAGACCTGTAACTGATTTGCCCGAGTTTAACTGCCCTGAGGGTGAAGCAAACACTTTCCCAGGTCTTTCTTTGAGCAGGTGCCCATCTGCTCTCCTCTCATAGGAGAGCTGCCGTGGTTTTCCCCGTGAGATCTGGTGTTTCCGTGGCTGCTGGCTTTTCTCTCCCGTTGCTCGTTACGAGGTGCCTCTTGGCGTGTTCCGTGCCAGATGCAGCTCTGGTTCAGCCACGCTCAGCAGTTCAACAAAGATTCCCAAATCCTTTAGAAAAAGTGAGATAAAAGGCCTCATGCTAATAACATAAAACAGCCTTTGAGTGTTGTTCTGCTACAGTTCTGCAGCAAAAAGCTGCTCTCCTAGTGAGTCAGGCATCTGCATGGCAGCTGTGGTTATCCTGATTTGCAATACGTAGCTGGGGCTTTGCATTCAGGTGCACAGAACGCAGTCAAGCCCCGAGTTAGGAAGCCAGCAGGGTGAATATTTTGACTGCCTTGCTGTGGTTCTGAGCTTCCAGGAGTGTTGGGAGGAGCAGGAGCATGATCCTGCCCAAAAATGAGAAGAGTTTGTTGGCAGACCTGAGCTTTCCTTGCTACTTGTTATGGTAACATTTTTAAGATCCCGTGGTGTCTTTGGTTTTAATTGTTTTTTTGGGGGGTTTTGTTTTTTTTTGCATCCTGCCTTTGTGAGTTACACCTGTTACACAGAACATTCTCTGCTTTCAGAAGGCCAGAAAATAATCCAGTCTGGCAGAGTTCCACCGCTCTGTCTCCAGTTGGCTTTGGGCAGGAGTGTCGATGTTGCTGCCGTGCGAGGAGCTCTGTGTGTAAGGGACAGCTTGCCTTAGCAAGAGGTTGCAAATTCATTCAGATGCTTTTCAAATTAGCGAGCCAGAGAAAGCGTTGGGTGTTCCTGGAGCCTTGCTCTGCTGCATACCAAGCTTCAGGAGCTCTGACAAGCCTTAATGAAGGTTTGCCCCAGGTTCTGTTGGAAGGGAGCGCTGGGCTCTGCTGGCTGCAAACATTCCTTCACCCAGAACCTTTAATTTACAATGTCAGGTTTGTTGTAGAAACCAGAGCAGCACAGTTTCAATGGAAAAAAAAAGAGCACCACAAGAATTTTAAACAGTGAGCTGTCCCAGTGAGCTGAGTTTTGTTCTCTTCCCACCAGGAGGCACGAGAGCAAAAAGAGGATGATGACCTTAAACGAGCCACGGAACTGAGTCTGCAAGGTGAAGCTTGTTTAACTTCTTCCACTATGTTGCTTTTGAGGGAAAATAGACCCGTGTGCGTGAGTGCCCTGTCTGTGTGACACAGGGCGCAGGGAGGCAGGCTGCACTGTGCAAGGTGCAGCCCCGGGGGGCAAAGGGGGGCTCCCAGAACAGACCGTCCGCCCTGCGCAGCGTGGGAAGGTGCCCGCTGCCAGCAGCAGAATCCAGAGCCAGTTTTAATTGAGAAGTGCACCTCGTTAACGCAGCCTAGGGGTTAAAACCGGACCTCACAGTTCCTCGCTGCTGAGCTCACGGTCTGCTGGCCGAACTGAATGTGCTGCTTCCAGTGCTGAAATGAATCCTGTTGTCCTCGAGCCTTTTCTTAATTACTGCTCTCCCAGCCTGGGGAACGAGGAGAGCATTTTTGTTTGGAAATTCCAGCGTCCCCTGCTTGAAATGCTAGTATTCTGTTGTGCCTGTGTGTGAAGGTGAATCCACCCCAACCTGCTGTGACCCCCCGTGCGTGCCACGGATTCTCACACCGTGCTGTTGTTGTTTCCGTGCTGTTTAGAGTTTAACAGCTCTCTCCTGGACAGCATCGGCTCCGATGAAGACTCTGGGAATGAGGATGTGCTTGACATGGAGTATTCAGAAGCTGAAGCAGAAGAGCTGAAAAGAAATGCTGAGGTGTGATCCGTGGGGCCAACAGTTAACTGAGAGATACCCCCCTTCTTTACCATCAGTCTGGTGCCAGGTGGTTGTAAGGAGCAGACGTGCTTGCCTAGTCTTAGAAAGCTCCTTTATGCTGAAAAGTGGAAAGACAGAAAAATTCCTAACTGCAAAAGTCTGCCCTGTTGTGCGTAAAGTCTGGTGTTGACTACTAAATCTGCATACCGTTATCAAGGGCATGGCCCTGATATTCCAGAAGTGTGCAGTTCCCTTTTTGCCTATCTGTTTGTTTGGTGGATGGATTCTGACTTCAGTGGAAGCTGCTCAGGAAGTGGCTGTTTAGAAATCTTTGCAGTGCAGAGCTGGTGTCAGCGTCTGTGCTGAGGTCAGGGTGGCTTCTTGGCATTTCTTTGGCTTGCTGGAAGATGAAATAAGGTCAGGAGCTTTCTCCCCACTTCCTGAAGGACTCCTCCATCGCTCTGAGCCAGGGTGTCTGTCTCTGTAGTCCTTGACTGACATAGAGTAGCCAAAGCCCATATCTCAGATAGAAATCATCTTAGCCACAAGCTACCCGGGGCAGAAGCGAGTGCCTAAATCCTTTCACTGGGCTCTATCCTAGACAGGAGAGCTGCCTCACTCCTACCGTCTCATCAGCATCGTCAGCCACATCGGGAGCACGTCCTCTTCAGGTAACGCGGGCTGCGTTTTGTTCCTCATCTCTCGCTGAGGTTAAAATGCGTGGCGCAGAATGATGCAGCGGGGTTGTTTGCAGAGGAGGGGAGCTCGGCAGAAGCAGGCCTTTCACCGCGGCTCACTGGCAGCGGAGCGGGGTGAGGGAGTCGCTGTGCCTCCCGGTGGCATCTGGACGGAGTGCTGCCTGTGGGATCTCTGGCCTTGATCTGGTGCTTGCTGCCAGCTCCTTGGCCCGGGGAGGCCGAGCAGCTGAGGGGTGTTTTGGCACTGAAACCTGCCGGAGGTGGCTGGAGCAGGGCGCCTAGCTGAGCGGCTCGCTGCCTGAACTGCAGCGTGGAAAGAAAAGCGTGCTCTCTATTTTCAAGGTCACTACATCAGTGATGTCTACGACATCAAGAAGCAGTCCTGGTTCACCTACAATGACCTGGAAGTGTCCAGAACACTGGAGAGCACTGTGCAGTGCGACAGGGACCGGAGCGGCTACATCTTCTTCTACATGCACAAGTAGGTGTCCTGGGGCGCTCGCTGCTGTTCGTGGTAGCAGGTCTCTGCTCCTCCAGCCCTCTTTGGTGGGAAGCAAATGTCTCTGTACGTTGGGCAGAAGAAATTTGAGTCAGAGCTGTGTGCAGGAATGGCAGGGTTGAAGTGCTGCGAGTTCAGAGGCACGGAATTGTGTGTCACCGGTGTGTAGGGTTTTGACAAGCTGCATTAAATCATCTTCTAAGAAGGGGACTTGGTGCCTCAGCACTGCCTTCTTTGCACCAAGAATCACAAAGAGGTTTGGGTTTTTCCTTCCTTGCTGTAATATCTGTAAACGCCCCGAGCCCTGGAGGCGGCGGTGTTGCAGCCCTGGTCATCTCAGGACACGAGCAGGGTGAGGTGTGTGGGTGGGAGCAATGCTTTTCCAGGCACAGAGCTGAAGAAGGGCTGCAGTAGCTCAGAGCTTGTCCCCTTCTCTGTCTTTAAGGTTGCTCCAGTCAAAGATGCTGCTTTATCTCTGCAGGCTGTGTCTTGTGTCCCTTCGGATCCTGTTACAAGCGGGGGCTTACTCTCACTGTTGTTACTGTTCTCTGGGGCTTAGCAGCGATCTTACCGCTGTCAGAAGTGAAAAGAGAGCCCCTGGGGGCACAGGGAGCCTTCCTCACCAGCGCCACGCGAGGCGCCAGGCTCCGCGAAGCTCCGGTTTGCGGATTAAATCCAGTGGCAGGTCCCTCAGGGCTGCCTTGGGCGGCAGCGGGTTGCTCTGCCTGAGTTTCACCCCTTGGTCTTCCCCCTGTGTTCCAGGGATATCTTCGACGAGTTGCTAGAAACGGAAAAAAACGCCCAGCCGCTTAGCACGGAGGTGGGAAGATCCATCCGCCCGCCTCTGTGAAGAGCAGAACACCTTGTACCTCTTGAGGAGCATGGAAGATCCTGAACTTGTGCCAGACGCGCAGGAGAAAACAAAGAGCTCAGGGCCAAAATGAGGGACAGAAGGCAGGGACGCTCGTTTTGTGGAACCACCGGCGCGAGCCCTCGGCCCCAAGCGCGCTTCCAGACCCCGGCGCCCCAGAACCATCCTCCTGCAGCCAAGTTCTCGGTGTTCCTCAAACAGTTTTGTCAGCATGGAGCCTTAAAAGAGTTGCATCAAGCCACAAGACTACAGCTGCTCACAAACTGATTTCAAAGGAAACAGAGTGCAAAAAGAGACTTGACTTCAAAAGCCCGTTCACCTGCAAGATGTGAGTGGGGAAGATTTACATATCACGTGGCATTTATTTTTTTTTTTTTCATCCAAAAGCAATTTAAGCAATAGATTCTGTAACCTGGCGTGTATTGTGTTAGTGATTCTCGCTGGAAACCCAGACCGCAGTGCTCTCTTGCCATCATCACCCAGCTGCTGGCTGCGGCACTCGTGGGTCTGCTCTGCCCCAGGAGCCAGGCCAGCGGTGCTGCGGGGTGCGTCGCCAGCCTGCCGCCAGCTCTGCCTTCTTCACGCCCGTCACTGTCACCCTCCCTCAGCAGCGAGATGATCCGTGGGGTTGCTTTTGTTTTGCAGGTTTTATTCCTTGGTGGCGTTTTCTCTGCGGCAGCCTTGGGAGAGGTCCCCTCCAGGTGTGCGGTGCCTGGCGTTGCGTAGGGCTGCTGCGGGGCAGGCGACGCCTGGAGCAGGGGGCGAACAGCTGCAGGAGGAGAGTGAACCGCGGCCGCTCCTGCGAGGTGCGGGAGTGCTCTCAGCGCTGCCGGGCCTGGGTCACCACGCAGTGGAAGCGCTGGGAGCAGGCAGGCTCTGCAGCGTGCCGCCGGGCGCTTGCCGCGCTCTGTGGTCAGGCCGCAGCCTTGCCTTGGCCTCCTGTCGTCCCAGGAGGGATCGTCCTGCAGCGGTGGGGCTGTCCTCCTCGAGAAGCGCAGAGTGCGCCAGCCCTGAGCCTGAGCCAGCTGCAGCGCTTTCAGGAAGCTGGTGTTCAGCAGGGCACCGTTGGGCAGACGCGTTTTGTTGGGCTGGGAAGCATGATGCTCGTTTTACAGCTTGTTTCAGCAGGGAGGAAGAAAAGAGCCTGCCGACTTGATGTTTTAGCACCTTGGCGCTTCTTTTGCAGGGCAGATGTTTCCTTTTGCTGGCATTTACTCGTTTCAGAGAAATTGTTGCTATTAAGCCGAGTTGCTGCTCTTGTTTTGGCCTCTAGCTCTGATTTTTGCAGCTTGAGTTTTAGAGGTGAAAGACTTCTTTATGAAAAAAAAAAAAAAAANGGTGAAAACTTTTTTTTAAAAAAAAAAAAAAAAAAAAAAAGAACTTTTTTTTTCTTTTTTGCTATCGAGGCAGTTTCTGGGTTTTTTAAACAACCGTTAGGAGTTTCTCAGGAATAATTCAGCTGAAGCAAAGCAGGCAGCAGGCACCCGGTTCCACGGCGCTGCCACGCCAGGGCTCGCCCTGGAAGGGCTGCCACAGGGCTGCTGCCTCCCCTCGCCTCCGCGGGCAGCAGCCACCGCCGCCGGCAGCCCCTTGGGCGAGGAGGGTGACGGGGTCAGGGTGTGACATCCTTCAGGTTTCTGAGCGAGGAGCGAGCGTTGGGTTGTGGCCAGGACGGAGCGTGCAGCTGGCGAGGGGCAGCCAGCGAGGTGTGTGTGTGTGTTAATTTATTATGAAGCGTTCTGCTTTCCTGGTGCTGATTTTGGGAGAATTTGGGGCTGTGGGGAGAGGAGGTGATGCCAGAGCGGGCCTTGGAACCTGATTTCCAGTGCACTAACTTCTGTTTAAAGCCAGTCTTTGGTTGGAACGAGGTGGGAAGGCTGGTGCTTGAAACCAGCGTTCCTTGAAAACAAAGTTCTTGTTTGTTTTCTAGCCGCTAGGAACTTGCAAACATCTGTGAATTGCTCTGAGCTTTCTTTGGCACGCGGCAGTGCCGTTGCACTGTCGCCCTGCCAGGACAGGGCCGTGCAGCCCCTTCCTGGCTGCAGCAGGGAGGAGGAGGAGGAGGACAGGGGGTGACCGTCACAGCTCAGCAGGATGCTGGGCAAGGTTCCGTCGTGGCGGGCTGTGGGTAGGTGGGGACGTTCCGTGGCAGTTCCCTGAGGCGTGCAGGCTTTGAGCAGTGGCTGTTCCAGGGAGGCCGCTGCTCTAAAGCCCTACAGGCAGAACGGTGGCTGTTGGGTGCAGGCGCGTTGCTGCCAGGCCAGCTGAAGGGCGCAGTGCAGATGGGCCAGGGCTGTCTGTGCACAGCAGTGACAGCTCTGCCACGTTACAAACCATCCTTGGTTCTTGCTCAGCGGTGATTAAACATTTACTCGCTCACGAATCATCTTGTTTAGTCCGAGCGTGATTCGGCACAGAAACGCAAGCAGCTCCCACCTTGCCTTTCCTCTCTCCCCTCCATCGCGTGACTGCCATCCTTCGGCCTCGCTTTGCTCCTGTCCCCGGCAGACGTGAGAACGCTTGTGGCGTGGAGCCGGAGCCCTGGCCAGCACGGCTGCACAAGGAGCCTCCGGCAAAGCGCGGACCGATGACCGCAGCGCGAGGAGCCGCAGGGCTCCGAAGCTGGCGGCTGTGCCGTCGCCTTCCACCTCTTGCTCAGCACCCACGACACATGCCTGCTCACCTTCTTCCCCTGTGCACCCCCGGGGCTGGGGTGGGCTCCTAGCACGGTGCCTGCAGCAGTTAGCACCGGGAAGGGCTGATTGTCCACCCTGCAGGGGAGAGCTGGGGGGACAGGGAGCAACTCAACTGTTTTGTTTCCTTCTCGTGGAGCTACTCACCCCGTAATCACCTGCCAAAGAGAGAAAAAGGGCCGTGGGACCCCGGCAGCTCCCATCCGTGCAGCGATGCTGCTGAACCCCAGCCCCAGTGGGTGACGCCGGGCTGCCCAGGGACGTGTGGCGCAGGAGCTGCCGCGGGGCAGGGTGTCTGCCTGCCGCAGCCTGACTTCTGGTTCTTTACACTGTTACGTGGAGCAGCACTTTTCTCTGTGTTTTAGCAGACCTGTTCCTCTCTTATTCTTTACAGTTTTTGCTCTTGTTCCCTCCCCCCTGCCTTTTAAATGATGTGTAGATAGATTTTTGTGAAATTAAAACCTCTTTATTAGCCCTAACTCGGGTTGGGATCTTATTGCTGTGATGCCTGAGCTCGCGCTTTGCCCTTGCCCCAGCTGGGCCTTCAGATCCACGTGCCTGCAGCAGGTCCTGGTGCCTGCACCCACCCGCCTGCCCAGGCTGGGCAGCAGAGCACCCCGAAACCCTCGGTGGGTGCGTGCTGCACCCCACATGGCGTCTTCGGTGCCTCTGGTCTCCCGCAGCCCCTCTGCCCACCCTGTGCCCGGTGTCTCAGCAGGCGCTGTCCCCGTGCTTCCCCCACCACCACCACGGCTTTTACCTTTGGTACCGCGTGTGTTTGCTGAGGTTTATGCATGGGCTCGCTGATAACAGAGGGAGCGGCCCGGGCTGTATACGAGACCTTTAGCCCAGAGCAGCAGGTGCTGAGGTGGGCAGGAAGCTGAGCCCTGGCTCCCCAGCGGGGCTGGGCTGTACCCCTGGGAGGGCTGCAGCTGAGCCGGGGGGCGCTGGGGCAGGTGCAGGTCCTGCACTGGTGCATCGCCCGTAAGCAAAGCCTGGGGGGAGCAAGGAAAGGACCAAGAGGAGCGGAGGGGCCTCCCCCTTGGTGTGGGGCTGCAGCCCCCATGCCCCTCCCCACCCGTCTGATTTGCCAAAAAAGCTTTGCAACCTCCCTGAGCCCAGGGGTTAGGGGGAAAGACACAGCCCGGTTCCAAATTATTTATTTAATAAAAATAATGTACTGGGGGTGTCCCCGGGCTGAGCCTCCCACCCTAGAAGAGTCCTTTCTCCTTCTTGAGGTTCTGCTGCTTCCACAGGGGCAGGTTGGCGAAGGCCGAGCGGGTCATGCCGAAAACGGCCTTGAAGTCCTTGTCGGAGAGGTGGTTCTGGGGGAGAGACCAGACTGAGCTCTAGCTGCAGAGCTTCCCCGAACCACGCACTCCCTTGAGCCCCCTGCCCCAGACTCACCTCCTTCCTGCTGGGATCCACGCCCCGCGGCAGGTCCTCGGCCGAGGTGTTCACCAGCACGTCCAGGGGGAAGGTCTCCAGCTGGACTGGGGTGAGCGTGGTGGTGGCTGTGAAGACCTCTGCCTTGGAAGTGAGCCCCTGCGTGGGGGGGACAAGGTCAGGGGCAGAGGCACTGGGCTGGCCCCAGGTGGGGGACGTCTGCCGAGGGCACGGGCGGTCCCTTGCCCTGCTGCTGTGCCACATGCAACCCAGTGCCCTCTCCCGGTGACACTCACTGACACGAGGTGCCCGATGCTGGCGTCGTCCCCCAGCTCAGCTCTGAGCTCCTCGTAGGATTTCTTGTCCTGGGTGGGGGGGACAGAAGCACTCAGCCCCCAGGCTGCACGGGGTGACCCCATGCCCCCTGGAGCCCCCACCCCCAAAACTCTCCCTGTTCTTTCCACTCCCCGGCCATGACTCACATCCCAGCAGAGAGGGTTCCAGGCATGGAACCAGCCGGTGAAGGTGGGGGGCTCGTAGCCCTGCTTCACCACGATGATGGGGGTGTCGAGGTCGCGCCCGCTGGGGTGGCTCCGCAGGTACTCCTGCACCGTCACCGCCGCCGCCTCCTTCTCCGACTCGTTGGCACCTTTCCCGATCCAGAAGAAAACCTGCAACAGGGTCACCGTGTCCAGCGCCGGGGTGGCAATTTGGGACCTGACCCGTGGCTGGGGACGTGTAGGACCCATCCACAGGGATGGGTGCTGGGAGCCCATCCTCCATCAAATGGAGGGATTTCCGTGCACCCATCCCACCACCTCTGGCTATCGCAAGTCCTTCACCCCACTGGGGACATCAGCTTGTGGGATCAAAGATGTCCCCTGCCCCTGTGTCCCCTGTGCACCTGGTCCCAGGTGTCCAGCAGGTAAACGTCATTCTCATCCAGGTCGTCCTGGTTGAAGTCTACAATCTCGGTGGCCAGGAACTTGCCCATCTTGTTGGAGCATTCAAAGAGCCGGGCGGGCACGGAGCAGTTCTCCTCCTGCAGCCTGGCAGGGGGACACGGTGGTGGTGGGAACACACCAGGGGGTTGGGGGCATGCAGGGACACTGCGGTGCAGCTGGGGGGAGCGGAGCTGGTACCTCTTGCTGTTGGCATAGTGGGTCTTGCCCCCCAGGGCCACCCAGAACTCGGGCGGCTCCTGGCCCTCGGCGATCACCGGCTTCTCCGTCTTGGCGATGATGTCGGCCACCATCTTGCCCATCTCGCGCTCGTCCCCGCTGCAGCCCTGCAGAGCGAGCACAGCTGCTCCAGCACCATGCCCACCACATCCCCTCGAGGAGGAGGAGGAGAAGGAGCTGTCAGAGGCGGTACCAACCTTCCCATACCAGAGGTAGCAGCAGCTGGGGGTCTTGAGCACAAAGACATCGTTGGAGTTGAGGGAGGAGGCGCGGACGGGCACCTCGAAGGCCTTGGTGTTGAACTCGTTGGTGCCGTGCACGTGGAAGAGGCGGGTGGCGGGCACGGGCTCCGTGTTGCCCGCCCGCGAGGAGCCGCCCTGGCGACAGCGGGGACAACAGGGGGTCACCACCGGTGCCACCGACTCGCCCACCCCTCTGCCAGGCCCGTGCTCACCGCGTACACCACCATCTTGCCCTTGAAGATGGCCATCAGGTGGGCCGGCTCCTTGCCCATGGTGACGCGGACCTGCACGGGCTCGTTGTTGTACTTCTGGTCCAGGATGACGGCTTGGTAGGCTGAGGCGGCCAGCTCGTCCGTGCTGGCTTGGCGGCCCTGGGCGGGGACATTCCCTCTTTGGGAAATGCGGGCGGGGTGGGGAGGCCGCAGCAGGGGGACGGCTCATGGGGGAGTTGCGCATGAGGATGGAGACCCCGCGCCCCGCTGCGGGTTAGCCCTGGGTGAAGGACAGGGGCCAGGGTCTCACCTGCCACATGTAGATGATGCGGTTCACCTTGGGCCCCACGTGGTAGGTGTAGAGCACCAGGTAGCAGTCCCCACCATAAAAATGGCCCAGCCACCGCTTCTCCACGGGCACCAGCTCGTTGTTCTCCACGCGCCAGACCTGGTGGCATGGGCACCGTGCCGCTGGGCTGAAGCATCCCTGGCCCCACGGCACCTGCATCCCACGGCATCTCCCAGCACAGCCTGGGGGAGCCCAGAGAGGCCCCTACCTCCACCTCCCCGGATCCATCATCCACCATCTTCTGTTGGGCAGCCAAGTGGGGCTTGATGTGCATCGTGGTGGCGTCGAACTTCACCTGCTCCACCTTGGCTGAAGGGAAGACTGAGGGCTGAGCCAGGCGTAGGGACCCCCCTGAGCACCCCCCCAGGGTTCTGTGGGACCGGCACCTGGCGGCACTCACCCACTTTGCCCACGGTGTGGGTCTTGCCAAGCCCGCTGGTCTGGCTGGGGACAGTCCATTTCTGGAAGAGCTGCCTGAAAACGGCCGACTCGGACCCGTCATTTTCTGTCTCCACGCTGGTGCTGAGTGGATAGTTCTTGGCTTTGATGAAGCCCTAGGGGGAGCCAAATCGAGGGCATGGGTATGGGGTGCCCAGCCTCTCCCAGGGAGGGGCAATCCCAAAACCATCACCCCCAAGCACTCACCAGGGCCCTGCTCATTGCCTGCTGCTTCTCCTCCTTGTTGGCATTCTTCCCCTTCCACACGAAGATCCTGAGGCCTCCTTGATCAAGGATGTAGCAGTCCTGGAAGGCAGGATGGCAGCAGAAATTAGGACCTAAGGCAGCTTTAACCTTCAAAAGATGCTTTGGCGGGCTCTGCCAAGGGAAATGTACTCCCTCCTTGAGCATCCCATAGGTGACACACCTCGTGCTGGAGCATGTCCTGAGTCAGGGGGCGAATTGCTACCTCCTGTATGACCAGGTTCCCGCTGGCATCAGAGACACTGGTGGGGCAAGAGAGGAGGGAAGGGGAGAAACAGGGCTGGAAAACAGCCTCCCCAGCCCCACACTGGTGTGGCAAGGCTGGGGGGGCCATCCCCATTTCCATTTCCACCTCCATCATCTCCATCTTCAGTCACCCCAACCACAGCATAGCTGGTGCCCAGGGACCCTCATACCCCACCACAGCTGCAACCAGGTTTGTAGCTTGCCCTGCCATGCAGCGGGGCCATATCCCACCCTGCTCACAATGCAGGTGCCAGTGGTGAGGGACAAGGGGGTGTCAGGTGGAACGGGGCCAGTCAGCTTAGCCAGGGACACGACACTGTGTTTGAAGGCATCTGTGACGCTTGCGGGGGCAGCCGTTGGGTGCCAACTCCATTGGCACTGGGGGCTCCCACTGCTCCCATGGCACCCAAGGGGCCTGTCCCCCGGTGGTGGCTTTGTCCCTTCTTCCTGTCCGTGTAGGTGAGACCTGGGGGACTCCCTGCTGCCAGCGTCCCGGTGTCACCCTGGCACCTTTCACCCCTGAGAGATGCCTCCACAGGCAGCCCATCCCTGGCAACTCACTGGTAGAGCTTGAGGGAACTCTTGAGCGCATGGTCCACTTTGTCATCAGGGGTGGCCGCCTTGATGCTCCGCTTCTCGCCCAGCACGTGCGTCAGAGCCTGCATGAGCCCCGGCGAGGCACCCTCGTCCTCGCCGTCCACGACGCCGACTTTGGCGCGTCCCCCGCGCTCCTGGTCCCGGATGTCCTTGGCCAGGGTCATTGCCTGCACCCGGGGAAAGGGTCAGCTTCTGGGGTCCCAGCACAGGGGCTGGGGGTGTGGAGCAGCCAGGCCCCCCCGCCCCGTACCCTCAGCCTCTCGGCACGGTTGCTCTTGGGGCCGTTCCACTGGATGATGAGCTGGCCCAAGTCCAGCAGGAAGACGTCGCCCTGGTTGAAGCTACTCCAGCTCATCTCCACCTGCGGCAGGATGGGGAGGGTCAGGCACATGCAGCCCCCCCCGTTCAGCATCCCTCACAGTGCTGTCTGCACTCCTCCTCCCCCCACCCCTGCCGGAGGCATTTGGGGTGAGGATGGGGCAGGGAGTGAGCCCCATCCCCTAGCTCACCTCTGCAGCCACTACGTTCTTCTTGCCCTTCACATGCAGCAGGCGCTGGACGTTGTAGGTGTTGGTCTCCGTGTGCTTCATGCCCGATGCCACCCCCCCCTTCTTATAGCTGGGAGGGGCACGAACACAGGGTCAGCCTCGGTCCCCCCCCTTCCCCCTCCAGCAAGGTTCCCCCCTCCTTCCCCTGTGCACAGGGACCCCCGCCCTCTGGCACGAGTAACCAGCGGAGCCGGACCAGCTCCGGGTCCACCTCCCACCTCCCCAGCAGCAGACATATCCCCACGGGGTCACGCAGGGGACCCCTCCCCATGTCACCCTTGCAGAGCACCCTTTTGGCAAGGCAGGAGGGGTGGCGGTGGTGGGCAGCGGGGTGCCCGTGCTGGCCGACGTACATGATCCCCTGCTTGAAGTACGCGCGGAACGTGTCGCTCTCGTGGCCCTGGACCTCGCGGTGCTGCACGGCCACGGAGCCCAGGTGCTCGTCCATCTGCGTGGTGTAGATGGCGGCCGCCCCCTGCTCGTCCTGGCTTGAGTCCCTGCCCAGCCAGTAGTGGATGTTGTAGCTGAAGCTGTTCCCGGTCTTGCGCGTCTGCAGGACATGGGTCCCTGCTAGAAGTGCTGGGGCAACCAGCTGTCTCGTGTCCCCAGGCCAGACGGGATAGGGGCACCCCACAGCACCCCCGGTCCCCACGTCACCCTACCGCCAGCAGGACGTAGCAGTCCCCCTCGTAGAAGTTGCCGTAGCTTTTGGTGGGCACCGGCACCATCTCCATGTTCTGTGGGAGGAGGGGGCACGTGAGGAACCTGGGCCCAGCACGGGGCCCTGCGCAGTGGACAGCCCCCCCAGGCCCACAGGACCCACCTCGATTCTCCATAGCTGGATGCCCGGCGTGGTCTTGTTCAGCTTCCCGGTGACTTTTTTGCTGAGCTCCACCATGGTGTTGGCCGCTGCAGGCGAGGGGACCTGCCGGGGCGTTGCCAACACCCTCCTTAGCCTTAACGGCAGGCTGCCTCATTAAGGGCTGGGCTGCAGCCAGCCAGCCGGGCCATCTGCTGCCCTACAGCCGGCCGGGCCATAAACCCCTTCGGAGCCACAGCGGGGCCCGGGGCTGTGGGCACGCGAGCAGGGAGCAACCCCTGCAGCAGTGCCGCGGTGGCTGGACCGTGCCAGGGTGCGTGGTGGGCAGGGGCATGGGACCGATGGTCCCGTGGTGTCCTGCTGTCCCCATGTCCTGATGTTCCCATGTCCTGCTGTCCCCGTGTCGTGCCCTAACGCCTGGGCACGGTGTCAGGCCACACAGGGCATCCCGGCACAGCGGCCACACCCAGGTGACAGCACTGCGCGATGGCCCCGCTCCCCCTGTCCCCACACACTGCACGGGCACCGCTCGTGGCCCGGCATGGGTGTGCGTGCACACTCACACGTTTACACACGCGTGTATATGCACCCGTGGATGAACGCAGGTGCAGCCCCCCAGCACGCCACACCACAGACCCCCTGCTCACCGCGCCGTTGGGGTTTGGCCTCCTCCTGAGCACCTCCCCCCATCACCTCGAGGCCCCCACGTCACCTCCAGTCCCACAGCATCTCGATGGCCCCTGACACCCCCTGCCCAGGCCATGCCCCTCATGGGACGCACAACAAGCAGGAGGGGGGCTTGGGCATCGTGCAAAGCCCCCCCCCCCCCACGCACCCCGGCAGAGGGGAGCGAGCGGTGCCCAGCGCAGGCGTCTCCCGTCCCCCACCTCATCCCACGCGCTGTCCCCCCAGCCCCTCACCTTCCCGGTGGAGCTGGGCGCGAGGTGAGCGTACCTGGGCGAAGTGCTGGGGTGCCAGCAGCCAGGAGACCTTTGTCCCCAGCTGTCTCAGCCCGTGTTCACCATATAAGGGCAGGAACAACCCCGAGTCAAGGTCCCCGCATCCCTTGAGGGTTTCGGGACACCTGCACGGGGCCCCGTTACTCACGGGGTAATGACCCCCCCTCCCCGTGCCCTGCCCCAGGGCTTGCTGTGCCCGTGGGGTGGCACCCACTGTCCGCGGCGCTGAGCCACCGGGTGCCAGCCCACGCATGGGGAGGGGACGGGGCAGGTCCTGGTGGCTGCGTCCCCGTGGGAGCTGGGGACCAAGCGGGCTGAGGGGATGCTCCCAATCCCTACCACGGGGGATGTGAAGCAGCCAAGCCCTATGGGGCCATCTTAACCCCACAGGCTGAGAGAAACCCCACGGAGGGGGGAACTGTCCCATGTGCCCCACCCGGGAACGGGGCGGATCCTGCCCGTAGCTGCTCGCTTTCTGTTTCGCTCGGTGCCCTCGCTGAGCACCAAGCTGCTGCCACCAGCCTGGCCCCGTGCGTCCCCCTGGGCTGGACTGGGACACGGCCAGGGAGGGGACACCATGGGGACACCCACTGCAGGTGGTCGGGGACCCTCCAGCACAGCGAAGATGGGGTTCACCTGAACCCCCCAGCAACAGCTGGTGTCCTGGGTCTGAGCTGTCCCCAGCCCTCCCGTCCTTTCCCTTTTCCACCCAGAACCCAGCGTGGTGACACAAGGACGACCCTGGAGGTTCGGGAAGGGTGGGGAGCTGCATAACGCTGGCACCGAGGACAGGTCCCCGGCGTCCCCTGTCCCGTACTTATCGCAGGATTGTCACACCCTTATCGCCCCCGCCCTGCTGAGCCAGCACCGTGCCACCAGCAGCATCCTGTGCCCTTGGCAGCCCCAGGAATCCCCAAAGGGACAGCGATGGCTCAGCCAGACCAGGGGAGGAGGGGGTCAGCCACCAACAAGAGGTGCCCTGAGGCCAGGGGAATGGGTTCCCCAAAACCCTCTCCCCCCCAAAACCCTCCCATCTCAGCTTCCCACCCTGAGCACGGTCCCACACCGGTGTCCCCCTTACCTGGGTGCGGAGCCCTCACTCAGTGGCCTTGCTTCCCAGGGCTGAGCCCGCCGATGTGGCACAGAGCTGGGGGACAGCAGCGGGGAGCCCCCTCCTTGGGCCCCCCGTCCGGACATGCAGGGCCACTAATGAACGGAGTAATTAGTGCAGCCACCAGGGAGGACAGAGCCTTCATTAAGGAGAGGCTTGGGGCCAAAGAGGGCATCAGGCTGTGCTGGAGGGGGGGGTACCCAACCTCCCCCCATTGCCCCACAGGCTAGGTGGGAGCTCTGATTCCTTACTGAGGGTAAACTGGGCGGGAGAGCACTCGTGGTCCCCCCCATGCACCCAACGAGACCCCGAGTGAGACCCCACCCTATCAGAGGATGGGAGCAAGCACATCACGCGCACGGACACACCTCGGCACGGGCCCCTTTCCAGGGGGGTTTGACAGCTTTAATCACACCAAGGCACTTATCTGGTCCCCAGCCCCCCGCCCTGGCCCCACGCACCCACCTCCAGCCCC
>VXAV01005114.1:401593-414124 GCA_013399715.1 Alectura lathami | reverse complement strand
CCCTCCTGCGCAGCCTCTGTTTTCTGCGTGAGCCTCGACCCCAAGACCAACACGCTGGCGGTGACGGGCGGGGAGGATGACAAGGCCTTCGTGTGGCGCCTGAGCGACGGGGAGCTGCTGTTCGAGTGCTCGGGTGAGGGGTCTGGCTGGGCACCCGCTGCGCCAACGGGGACACAGGGCCCTTCCCGGCCGTGTCCGCTGTTCCCCGGCTGTTGCTCGGTGGAGCCGGGCTCCTGGTTGTCTTCTGTAGCTGGCGTTTGTTAACGGCGCGGCCTCTGCTCCCTGCTGTCCCTAGGACACAAGGACTCGGTCACCTGCGCTGGCTTCAGTCACGACTCGGTGTTTGTGGCCACGGGTGACATGTCTGGGCTTATCAAAGTGTGGCGGGTGGACACCAAGGAAGAAGTGTGGTCCTTCGAGGTGGGGGACCTGGAGGTGAGCAGCTGGGTCCCTGCTCCTGTGGTTCCCCTCCCTTCTGTGGGGACACGGCCTCGTGTGACGCTGCCTGCGTCCCTCTCTGCCCAGTGGATGGAGTGGCACCCTCAGGCCCACGTCCTTCTGGCGGGCACGGCCGACGGCAACTCCTGGATGTGGAAGATCCCCAGCGGAGAGTGCAAAACCTTCCAGGGCCCCGCATGCCCAGCCACGTGTGGCAGGATCCTGCCTGACGGTGAGGCGCGGGGGGCTCCTGCGCTGGGGGAGGAGGTGAGGGGTGCGGGAAGCTCTCGCTCTATCCTCTGGTTCCGTCTCATCCAGGGAAACGAGCCGCGGTGGGATACGAGGACGGGACCATGCGCATCTGGGATCTGAAGCAGGGAACCTCGCTGCATGTCCTGAAAGGTGAGGAAGAGGTTAATTTCCTGGGGCGCACCCCCCTTCCAGCAGGCTCTGAGCTCTGCCCTGGTGAAGAGGCAGCACCCGCGGAGGCCAGGGGCTGCTGGGGGCAGCCTGTCCTGGTGGCAGCTGGCCCTTGCCACGGGGGTGATGGCAGAGCCGGGCAAGGCGGAGACTGCAGGGGGAGGCACGCTGCGCTTCGAGGTGCACGGAGTCTCTGCAGGGCTGGCAGCGGGCTCACGCCTCTCCTCGCCTCTGCAGGCCAGGACGGCCACCAGGACCCCTTGACGTGCGTGGCCAGCAACCAGGACGGCAGTTTGATCCTGACGGGCTCGGTGGACTGTCACGCCAAGCTGGTCAACTCCGCCACGGGCAAGGTGAGGCAGTGGGGACCAGCCGGGCGGGTGTCCCCGTGCCGGGCAGGGTGGCACTGGGCTTTGCCAGCCCAAAGCGGCCTGCGGTGGGCACCGGCAGCCGGCAGGAGGCGTGCTTGGCCTGCGCTGCCACCATCTGCCCGCTGCTGGGGGGACGCGGCGTGGGGACTCACGGCCTTCCTCCCCAGGTGGTGTGCGTGTTCAGGATGGAGAGCGCGGCCCCCAAGGCCCCCGCCAGCGAGGGCGAGGAGGCCGAGTCCAACTCGGTGGAGTCGCTGGGCTTCTGTAACGTGTGAGTGGGGGACGTGGGGCGTTGGGACAGGGTGCCCTACCAGGATGTTGTCTCCACCCTTGGGAGCTGTGGGCTGCTTGCTGGCTCTTGCTGTCCTGTTGGTCTTCTTATCAGGGTGCTCTGTCGTTCCAGCTCTGGCTGTTTGGTTTCCTCTCTTCATCTCGGTGCTCGTTAGCACCTTCAGCCCTGATCCTTCACTCCCTTTCCTGCTTCCTCCAGGTCCCTGTAACACCTGTTCCCCTCTCCACAGGATGCCGCTGGCTGCTGTGGGCTACTTGGATGGCACGCTAGCTATCTACGATCTCTCCACGCAGAGCCTGAGGCACAAATGCCAACATGAGGTACTGCCCTGTACCCTTTCTCCAAGCCTGAGGGCATCTCGGGGTCCAGCTGAGACCTCTGGAAGCCCGGTGCTGCCTCCCTTGGAGCCTGGGGCCTTTTCCTGGCTGCCCCAGGGCTGGTTCACAAATTGTGCTTCCCCCTCCTCTGTGGGGATGGTGGAGAGCACTGGGTGGGCTCACGGGAGATGCTGGGACTGTTGTTCGTGCTCACTCTGCTTTCCCCCCGTGCCCCAGTCAGGAATTGTGCAGCTGCAGTGGGAGGAGAGCTCGGCCGTGGTGTACACCTGCAGCCTGGACGGGGCCGTGCGGCTCTGGGACGCCCGCTCAGGGAAGATGATCAGCGAGTACCGAGGGCACACCGCTGAAATCCTCGACTTCGCTGTCAACAAGTGAGCGGGGACCCTCTCCCTCCCTGACACTGCTGGGTGGAGGGACCATGGGGTGCAGGGACCTTCCGTAGCCTTTGGGTGCCCCTGGAAACATGGGTGCTGACACTGTGGGGTCCAAGGGGGGCAGCACAGGCCATCAGAGCTGGGGGTGCCAAAGGCCCCACCTCAGCCTTGTCTCCCTTCTCCAGGGATGCCTCCATTGTGGTGACGACCTCTGGCGACCACCAAGCCAAAGTGTTCTGCGTCCAGCGCCCTGACCGCTAGGGCCGGGCTCCGCGGGGCAGCTCGTGTACAGCGGGACAGGGGAGGTGGGTTTCGCCACCCTTCTCCAGTGCGTGCTTTGTAATTTTTCAGCCTGCCCCACTTTGTCCTCACCATCTGGGGGCTCAGTCCGGGGTTTTGTATGAAAATGTCTTATAGTTATATAAATTATTTCACTTAACTGGATCCCACCCACTGCTTGCTGGGGGAAAGAGGACCTTAGGAGCTGTGCTCTGTCCCTCCATGGGACCAGGGGGACTGCTGGAGCCTGCCACACATTTCCCCCAAGGGATTTTAAGAATTAGCTGCAGGGGTTGGGCTTCTCCCTAACCCAGTTGTCCTAGCCCTGTCCCCTGCCCACAGGTTGGCTTGTTTCTTTATCCTCTGTAGGGGGGAGATCTTTTGTGCCAGTGCCGTCGCAGGGCTCTGCAAGAGCACAAGTAGATCTGACTGCCCTGGGTAGAGGCAGGAGGGGGGCTGCTGAGGGGCAGTGGTGGATGGCTTTATTCTGGGCTGCCTGGAGGCAGACACCTGCATCCTGGCTCTTCCTGCCAGAGATGGGCAGCAGGGGGTGGGAGGGCTGTCACAGCCTGTATGAGATGAGCGACGCTGCACCCACAAGGTGGCACATGGGTGCCAGGACCCTGCAGCACTGCCTCTCAGCCTGGCACGGTGGTGGGGTAACCAGGGTGACTCCAGTCTGTTCCCAAGACAGCTGCTCCTTCTCCCATGGGTCACAAACACAACAGGAGCCCCACTAGCCCCCGTGGGCACTGCACCCCTGCTTGAGCTCCAGCCAAAGAATGTAACGGGCTCCAAGACCCAATTATTGTCCCCCAGGCTGTGATTAACTCCAGCTCCCCCTCTGCCTGTGACTCCTACCACCCCTTCCTTGGCAAGGCCACATGCATTGATGAGCCCACAGCTCCGTAAGATAGAAAGATCTCCTTTATTAATGAACCCCAACAGTATTTCTTCAGATACAGGAGTTTTGAACTCAAATACTCAGAAGAAAACAAGTTAATATTGCATTATTCTCATAAGAAATACTGCAACTCATTTCCGGTAACATATTGCAAAGCGAAACAGCTTGAAAAGAAAAAAAAAAAAAAAAAAAAAAAAAAAAAAAAAGAAAAGAAATGAAGTCAATCAAACTGGAATTAAGGTTTGTTTCCTGGAACGATCGAGTCCTCGCAAGCACAGCTCGTTTCTGCAGATTACTCCCCCAAACTGTCGTACAAACAGACCCCGATTGCTTGAATTCCTTATGAGCCCACAGAGGTGCAACATTAAAAGCTACGATTATCGGGTAGCAAGTGCCCCAACCTTCGTCCTCCACGGCAGCCTCGGTGACCCTGGCGTTAACGGGTTGTGAATGTCTTCCCCCTGAAAGGATGCAGAGAGGTCAGCACTGCCTGGGGCGGCTTTTCGTGGGTGCACGCTCGCGCTGAGCTCTCCACCACAGGTCCTGCTGGTTCAGAGCTCAGGGGAGTTTTGTGTTGCAGCAAACACACAGCAACAGGGCCACAGGGCTATGGGGAGGGGCTGGCTTTCACAGAGCAGACAGCAAAAGATGAAATGTCAGGATGCACGGAAAGAGGACAGCAAGGAGCTCTGGGATCAAGAGGCCAGCGGCAGACGTGCTCACACTGCCACTGCAGTTTGGCTGCATCGCTCAGGGCCGGTTTGTTTTCCAAGGGGAACTGGTCCCCTGGGAACGCTCCTGGCCTTGTGCTTCAGGGAGCCGCAGCCACACCAGGCAGGAGGAACCTGCTCCAGCCACTGCAAGGCCCCAGGGAGGACCTGGCCACTCTCCCTGGTGAGCTGGCAGCAGAGCAGCAGCACAGTAAGCTCCAGCAGGGAGAGCCATTCCCTTGAGGAATGCATGTGCACATCAGGTCCTAGTCTGGCCATCACAATCCTAGGAGCAGAGCATGCTGAGGGGGAAAAATCATCCTGGGCAGTGTCACCCTGCCATGCTACTCACGTGATTGTTTTCATTTCTTTCTTCTCTGCATCTGGACGGGCACGGTTCAGCACCTTGAGGAAATCCGATGTTTTCGCCCTCATACGTGTGTGAATATAGGCCTGCAGGAACACCACGGGACACTTCAGGGTCCCGTCACAGCTGAGGTTTCAGCAAATCTTGCAGCTGAACACAGCTCCAAGGTGCTGGCTTTGGAGCGTGAACACAGCTAGTACCTGAGTGCTCTGGGCAAGGGGTGCTGCTCCAGCTGGACTAGCCAGGAGCTGGGTGGAGGGGTGGGAGGCCTGCCCCACAGCCAGCTGCTGCTGGAGGGCACGGGGCAGGAGCGATACTTGTGTTCCTTGGTGGGAAAGCACCCGGCTCTGCACAGCTGCCCTGGGCGCTCAGCCTCCCTGACATGCAGGATGAGGAGAGTTGGGGACACAATGGAGAAAATTGCTGCTCAAAGCCAGGCCTCTGCGCAATTACCCTTATCTTTGTTCCCAGAAAGAAAGAAAACCACAGATTGAAAAGGGAAAAATCCTGATTTGCTGCTGGGATGGGAAATGAACAGGCACTGCCTGTACCAAGGAGCAGGAAGGAAGAAGCTGTTGATGCATCATTTGCCAACCCAGCGTGACTGAGGAGGGCAATGCTGGCTCCTAGCCAGTTCTCAGGGCGAATGAAAGAGAGCACCCCTGCTCCATGCTCCTCCCCTAGAGTCCCCCTAGATGAGATGGGCCAAGCCTCCTGTTTCCCCCAGCCACACGCCCCCGGTACCTTTGAGCACTTGATGTGATAGTGCAGGTAGTCCCGGAACGTGTGGATCAGGTTTATGGTGTTGTCTCTGGCAGCAGCATTGGTGTGACGGGGGAACAGCACTGAAAGAGAAGGGGCCGTGCAAACTGTTACTGCCTCCTGAAACTGCAAAAGGGGCTTCAGGGTCCTCTGGTGCTGCAGGCTTCCAGGCACGCTGCTCTGGATGCCTGTTTTGCTCTCTGCAAAGATCCCAGTACCGAGCCACGTACCGGGATTAAGCAGCACTTGTGATTTTAAACACAGGGCTTCGCAGCACTTTCCCACCCACCATCACGCACTGAAGTCTCACAGCAGCCTGGACACAGCTGGAGGACACAGGCAAGGCTGAGTGCCCAGAGCTGACGACACTGTAGGAAGCTGGTGCTGTGCTAAGCGACCCGGACCCAAGGGCTAACAGACCTTTTGTCTCAGTGATGACCTCACCTGGGGCTGTCAGATCAGATAGCAGAGAAACTGCTTCTAGACAGGAGGAAGTCGTGCTGGCAGTCCAAGACCTGCCACTAGGCAGCTCTGCCGGGGCTGAATGAGAGCCTGAACTCAGGGCACCGTTCCCAGCGTGAGAGGAGAGCAATGCTAACTTCGCTTCCCTCTGCAGTCTGCGCTCTGCTTCTGAGCTCCAACCCACAGGCATGCCGCCCTCAGAGACCCTAAGCATATCCAACATGAGCCCGTTTCTCTGTAAGAGACCTCTCCCTTTGAGCAAGGGCAGGGTTTGGACTCCTCAGCTCAGCCATTACACAGCACTGCACAGGTGTCTGCAGCTGGACCACCTAGAGATACACTCTCATACCCATGAGAAAGCAGCCTCTGGCTTCCACACTATCACAACAAAGCCAAGCTTCCCTTGCTCCCACGTGCTAAACTCCATTTGTAGGCTGACACCATATGGCTCGCTGTCTGGCTGCCCAGAGCGGAGCTGAGGTGACGATGCAGCAGTGACACGCTGAACATCAGGGAGAGAAGGGGGCACACCGTACAGAATGCAACTCCAGAGCCCCATCAGGCCCAAGGACTCACTACAACACTCAGGGAAGGTGAACTATTTTTTGGTTTTCATGCAGCAGCAGGAACCCCTCTCCTCCCTGAGCATCCCTGTGCCACAAAGCTCCCTGCTTACCGAAGGTGATGTAGCCAATATTGTCGCCGACGGCCGCGTCTGTATCTTTCAGCTCTAAGGGCGGCTCCCTGTGGCTGAAGAGCACCTGTGGGGCTGTGTGACTGGCCCGGCGACCCTCCTTGAACTCCTGAACAACACAAAAATAAGGGGAGTCCCACTGCAGCACTCCAGGCACCCCAGTGGGGTTCCCCAGTCCCACAGGGCAACTGAGCAGGAGGTTCCCAGCCTGCCCTGCATGGGTTAATTTAGTCAGGCCAAGCCTCTGGAGAACCTTTTTTTTTTTTTTTCCCCCCAGAAAAATCAAACTAAAATGCACAGCTCTCCCAAGTTTACATGTGTCCCTAGTGCAACCCCTCAGCTGAGGCAGCTGTCAGCATCACATTTACTGCCACAGGATGTGGGAGTATTTCGAGGACAGGACACCTCAGGCCGAGCAAGCAGATGAGACAGCACAGCTCCTACTGCAAAGTCAGCATCAACGAATGCTTCCAGTGAAAGTGGGCAGCACCCATCACTCCAAGGAAAAAGAGATCCTCAGAAAGGGCTGGGAAAGTCCAGACCCCACTCCTCTACCCCAGGGCAGAGCAAACCCCCCCTCTGCCTCACCAGCACGCCCAGCCCAGCCTGCACATCCCTAGCCACCCTCGGCCTCCCCTCCCTTCTCAACACAGCACACCCCAGGAAGGGCAGGAGCGCACGAGCTCCTGTTGGAGAGCCAAACAGTGCACTGGGGTTTCCTTAGTGAAATGCTTAGCTTGCACTTCCGTCTGCTTATACCAGAGGGTGAAATGGTTCCAATGGCTTCGCTGGTTAGTTAATGGCCAGATTTTCTCCACGGGAAAGCAGATAAGCAGCTGCCGCCACATTACGCAAGAGCAATAGCTGCAGGGAAGGAGCCAGTGTGACTCAGAGTGGAAACTCTTGTGGCCAGCCAGGAACAGGGTTGGCTGTTGTAAAAACCAAGATCTCGGGACATGCAGGCTCTGGGACGGCCGCTCCCTTGAAGCTTCGCCACCTCTCCAGGAACCTCACAAATGCTGCTCTGTTCACCTCACACCCCCCTCCCGGTTTTATGAAGCTGAATTTCAGGCTGTGGGATATGCTCAAAGCCAGAGCAGAGGCCTTGCCCCTAGTTAAAGCACACAAAGAACAAAGCTGCAAGATGAGACACCCACTGCTGCCAGCACAACGGACCCTGCTGTAACAAACCCCAACACAGGTGATCTGCATCGCCTCGTCCCTTCCACTCCTCCTACAGCCTCCCTGCCACACTGGCCTCCTCGGCTGCCTGGTGATCCCTACAGCACAGCCAGCTGTGCTATGGGGACAGTGTGGATACTGAAGTGTTTGTGTGGTGTTTTTCTGCAATACATAACATGTTTGACTGTGCGTACCAGCAAGACCATCAATAATTAAGAGTCCAGTGCAAGAGCCTGGATTAGAAGATGCACTGCCTGTGCCTATGGGCAAGGTTGTTCCATCCCAGGGCAGATCGAGGCCAGGGAGAGCATTTACATGCATTGAACTGCCTGTGAGCTCCCTTCTGCCTAACATCTGCTTGCTCGGCAACACTGCGCCAAGTGAGAAGTGAATTGAGGATCAGACCCCTTCCTCACGATGCTTCAGCTCCCCTACCTGCATGAACACCTTTCCAATCACCACATCGTCATCATCTTTAAATACCGTGCTGAATACAACCGTGACGCGGTCCTTCTTTGCCTCCACATACCTGCAGGTGGGTGAGAGAGGAGAACCCAGCTGTGAACACAACTGCAACCTGACGAGGAAGCAACTGCACCACATGCTCAGGTAGATGCAGCAACCACTCACAGGCCTGTCTGCTGAGGAAGTTCCCCTCCCTCGAGACAGTGTTTACAGGGAGCAAAACATTCTGTTGGGAGCGGCCAATTCCTTTCCGGCATGCAGCCACAAGTGCTACTGCAGAGACTCTTGTGTAACATCTCTGCAGCCCGAGGGGTGAGCGTTACCCTCACTGCATACTCCTCAGAGCCCGGGACAGGCCCTTATTACCATGCCACAGCACTGAGCAATAGGATTTCCCGACTTTCCACCACATCCCACAGCGCTGAGCAGAAGCGGAGAGCAGTGACAGCTGCCTGCCTCCACTCCTGTGCTGCCTCAACACTTACATTGTCTCGTCGTCCCTGTAGTGGATGACGGCTCTTTTCTCTCCTTCCTTGCCCTCTTCCTGGAATTTGAAATACTTCTCGAAGACTGAAGCAAAACAGTTGCGCTTCAACATGCCAGCTTGGTGCACAATCGCGTCTTTGTCTGCAGGAAGGTTCTCCAGGTCATAGAGCAAAGAGACATTGTAACCTGGGCAAGAACAGACACTGACCTTAATAATCCACCCAGGGCCTTAAGACAGCCAGAGACACGTTTTCTGGAAAGAGACAGCTACAGCCCAAGCATCGCTGCCACAGTCTGTCCCACCTTTGCCATACGGCCTTCCACGAGCCCCAGGGTGACTGCTTCCCACACCAACCACCGCCAGAGGCCGTGCCCGAGCTCGGTGCGTGGCCATGGAAACGTTCCCGGGGCTTTTTCCCTAGCTCTGAGACACACGTGCTGGCTGTGCTGCTCCCAAGTTTTCGCAGTGAGTAGGAAGCGATGCTGTCACAGGTAACCATGGTTTTCCTGTGTCTCATGGAGCGTCTTTGAGGAGAACAAAGACCCCAGCCGTGAGGAACAGAGGCTTCCTGGAGGAGGGCTGCACTGAGAATTACAGCTTGTGCTGCAAGCACCTTCAGCCCTGATTTACATGAGCCACCTTTTCAACTGCTACTCGTTGTACAGCAAGCCCCAAATAGCAAGCCCTGGACGCACAGCCTTCATTTGAGCATTTCTCAGGTGATTTAAGGCAGTCCGGAACTGCACCCACACACACTGTAAACACTGGAGCAGGGTTACCTGATTCAGGATTTACCAAGTAGTTTCCATAGACTTTCTTCAATACCTAGGAAAGAAATGAGGCACTGTGAGCCAAGCTGTTGGAGCCCTTTCCTCCCACACGGTCCAGCCACGTTGGGTCTCCACTCAGAACACGGAATTACAGGCGGCTGCCCCCCCTAGTCTGACTGAACTTGGACAGACGTTAAGCCATCAGCTTCCAGTAGCACTGCCTGCTCCTACCCCCTGAACCCCCTGACAGGGGGCATGCTGCAGGACAGGAGTCAAACCCAGAGCTTTTTAAAGTCTTGAAGTTGCATGGGCAAGAAAACCCCTTCCATATGCCTTGTGCCTTCCGTAGGGAACAGCCAGCAGTTCGACACAGCAGCTCGGGGGCTGCAACCCTCCCTCCCATCTCAAAGGCGGCTCCCAGGGGCTCAGGGTGCAGGAGGCACTGCAAAGCAAGCCCTGTCCCCCTCTGTGCACATTCAGAGCTGGGGCCAAGCGCAGCACAGCCGAGCAGTTGCCTGCCCAGCCTCAGCCCATTCCACAGGACAGATGGGGATGGAGAGGAGCCTGCCAGGCAGCTTGGATGTCTCCCAGAAGCAGAGCCGCCCACAGCACAGCAAAAACCTTTCTTCAAGCAGAATCGCTGCTGAATTTTACATCAATGGCAGTTTTCAGCTGAGCTACAGAGCTCTGTGTCAGCGAGGGGGCCGGGAACAGGAGGCACCTCATTCAGAACAGAACGGCACCACGCAGAACCAGACCTCCTGGGACGAGGGCCACCACCACGCAGGGAGCGCACGCAGGCTCCTTGTGCCAAAGCCTCCGCTCAGCAGAAAGCCTGCCTGGCCCAGGGAGATGCTCTCTCAGCAGGAACCCCACTTTGGCTTCTCACAGTGGGGTTTCACCAAAGACCAAGCGGAGGAAGTGCAGACACAAGCTCCCTCTTCTCCAGGGAAGCACAGAGAGGCACAGTTTGTTAAACAGTGGTTTAAAAATGTGATTTCTATTTAGTCAGCACTTCCAAGGCAGTCCTGCAGAGATCCCGTCTTCCTCTCAGAGCTCGGCAAGCTGGCTGTCAGCTGCCCTCCCTCTCAGCACAGCAGCCAGGGTCAGAAAGGAGCACACACCACCGCGGTGGCTGCTGGTGTAGGGCAGCTACCCTGCCACAACGCAGGGAGCGTCAGTCTCTCGCCCGCCGCAGCCCTTCTCCTGGGATCACGCACTGTGCTGAGCCTCACAAACGCTTTGGGAAGGCTCCAGCATCTGGGCTGCTTGGCTCTCTTGCTCCCCAGCAGCAGCACCTGTGCTTCAGGAACCAGGATGGAAGACGCTTAGTCGTGTTTATTCTGACTTTGGTAGGTCTTGCAGCAACTAGCAGGAATTCACTTTGGGTTCAGATCCCCCGCTCCTTGCCAGGCTCTCAAACTCATAGAGCAGTTTTCCTCCAAGGACAGACCCCCAGAGGCAGAAACCTGCAGGGTGAACCCCATTTGCTAACATTAGAGTTGAAAACTAACTCAGGAACTGAGTCACACTTCCTGCCTCACGACCCAACCACAGCTCAGAGAGGCTCCTTCTTTCTACCATAAATGGCCCTCCACAGCCTGAGCCCATTCAACAGGAACTGAACCTGCAGCAGCAGCAAAAAGGGAACCAGGCAGGCTGCAGATCAGGGTCTGCACTGACAGCTGGAGCCCACCACTCGCCCTCAGGCGTGGTTAGAGTCAGGAGAGCAGCGCTGTGGGACTCCAGAGCTGACTGGTGCTTTCCCTCACCCTTGGGCTCAGAGCACCAGCCAGGGGAACTGTTTCTGCCAGGCCTCATGCTCATTTGGAAGGGACTTTCAGAAGCAGTGATGCCTTTTGCCTTTCAGCCATAGGGTCACAGCAGATGACAGAGGGCACGCTTTGTCCCCGTCTTCCAGTTCCACAGCAGAACTCCTGGCCAGCACAGGATTGTCAACACAAGAAGGGAGCACAGACACTTCTCCACCTGTCAGATCTGAATGTCACAAGGACATTGCCTGTTCTGATATAGCATTTGTAGGCTTGAGGCCCCAGACGCCCAGAGATGCTCACTCACCTCATCAGCACCATGTTCCTGGAGTTCTTTGTAGAATTTCAGAGAAATACTGACCATCACTTTTGTCTTATCTCCATTGGGGTTTGAGATATGGTAAAGGACTCCATCAAAGTCTGCAAAGCAAGCGAAAAAAACGTAAGGAGCTTGAGGGGGACTGGTTTCAATTTCTGAGGAAGGTTTTCTCTACGTGGCGTTCTAGGAATTGCGTGGAGTGACACAGCTCCCCCTGCCTCAGCCCTCACAGATATGTGACAAAGCCATACTCAAGCAGTGTCACACAGGAAGCCCTGTTATCATTCAAAGGTCTGAAACAGTTCTGACACCTGTCCATCACAGACAGATTAGCCTGGTGTCATCTAGCATCCCTTTCAAGCCTGCTCGTGTTCAATGCACGAGGGCACAAACACACAGAGATGGGAGCCTTCTGGGTGCTCAGCAGTGACTGACATGTCCACCAGGCCACAGCTGCAGCAGGAAAAAAAAAAAAAATCTCCATCAGCAGAGCAAAGGCAGCTCAAGCAGTGCTGCTGAGACACCTTCCACTTCGCTGCAGAATGGGCAGCGAGCGCAGGAGGCAGCTCAGGCAGCCCTCCAGCTACCTAGCAAGACCCACTTCCCCGTGGAGCTCCACAGCTTGCATAGATCCTTGATAACAGCAGCAAGACATCAGCTGCTGAATGAA
Organism: Alectura lathami; assembly: GCA_013399715.1. Classification (NCBI taxonomy): domain Eukaryota; kingdom Metazoa; phylum Chordata; class Aves; order Galliformes; family Megapodiidae; genus Alectura; species Alectura lathami. The sequence continues at coordinate 402,048 of VXAV01005114.1, read as the reverse complement.
CACTTGTACTTCCTTGACACTTCTCTTCCTAGAGAGCAAACTTCAGGCTATGAATTCATTTTGCCTGTTGCCCCAAGCCAACTTTCTAACAATCCTAACCAGATGGTGCTGAAGACCTAATAACAAACAGCACCGAGTGCAGGACTGGGGACATGCAGAGTCTAATTGCTACCCAGCACCCGCACAAACTAAGTGCTGCGACCGCTGAACTCACCGCTGGGGGCTAAGTCCCAGGGAAAGCGGATGGGCAGGGGAAACAGCAGGGCAGCCTACAGGAGACTTTACTCCTGCAGAACAGAAACTCTCCGGTCCGGGGACATGCAAGGTGTTCACACAGTCTGCCCCCGTGCTGCTCTTGCCCCCCTGCGCAGCTGTGCTGGTTGAGTTTGGGCACACCAGACATAACCATGGGTAGGCTGTTGGAGCAAGCCCTCCCCCCCACCGCCTTTTTTTTT
>VXAV01005114.1:353131-364448 GCA_013399715.1 Alectura lathami | reverse complement strand
GGGGGGGGGCGGGCGGCACCCCCGCTGCGCCTCGTTCCTCACATTCCTGGGCATGGCTGCCGGGTGGAGGGGTCGCGGCGGCGGGAGCCGGGCGGCAGGAATGCAAACACCGGCAGGGGGAGAAGAAAGGCGGCTGTGTCTGCTGCGGTCAGGCAAACCTGGCCGGGGGGCGTGCGGGACCCCCCACCTTTCCCTCCAGCCCTGGCGCTGGGGGATGTGGGGGTCCCTGGGGATGGTGCTGGCACTGTCACCTGCGTGGTCCCCAGCGTCTCTCTTCTCTTCGCTGATCCAGGGGTGCTGCAGACAGTGAGGGGCAGGGGGACAAGGGGCTGGGGAGCGGGGATGGCCGGTGGCAGGACCTGCTGAAAGCTCATGCCCTTGCGCCTAGCCCTGCTGCCAGCGGCTCCAGTGCCCTGGAGACAGAAGGGATGCTCCCATGTGCTGGATCAGGAGCTCGGTGTCCCAAGGAAGGGCTGTGCTGCCTGGCACACGGTCTGCTCTCTTTCCCTTGAGTGTATGGCTCACTTCAGCCGAACTTGAGAGAAACAGAAGCTTAAAATGTTGTTAAGTTCCTGCCGTCCTCATAAAACTGCCTTTCTGGGATGAGAGAGAGACAGACAGACGGCATTATTGCCTCTGGTGAATAGGACGAGAGGTGCTGGGTGAGCACAACCCTATATTAGACAACAGAGAATCCAGTAGGGCGGGGAAGTACAACCCAGGACACCCCACTTTTGTCCCTTCTGCAGCTGAAGGAGCATCTGTGGCCCGAAAACCTGGTGCAGAAAGCAGAGGCTGGGTGGGCACACGCCATACCTATCCTCAGTGCCCTCATGTCCCGCAGCGGGAGGGAGCAGAATGACTCCCCCCATCACCAGCCTCAGGAGCTGGGGCTCGGTGGGGGCCGGGGTGTGGGGAGACGTTGTGTGAGCATCCCTGGGGGGACGCGGGGTGCAGCGCGGCCCCGTTCTGGTCCCGTCCGCGGCGGCTTGCTGCCGGAGAACATTCCATGGAGGCTGGCGCAGGGCCAGCACCGCGGGGCAGGGAAAGGGGCCTTTTATGGAAGCGTTTCTGCATTAGAATAAAATCATAATAATAATGCGCAGGGGAAGGGAGCGGGAGGAGGAGGAGGAGGAACCCCTGAACAAAACACGGAGGTGGGACGGGAACGGGCTGGCGGCTGGAGACCGTCCACCATCAGGATGGGGTGGGATCAGGCTGCTTGGAGTGGGGCGTTTGGGCAAAGCCTGTCTTTTGTCGCCCGTGGCAAAGGAGATTGAGTGGGGTGCAGGGGGTCCCCATGCCTTGGTGGGGGGTCCCGGCCCCCGTGTGTCGTTGAACCACTGAGCGGCTCTGGGACAGGGCAGGGGGTGGCTTAGAGGTTGTCACCGCTTCTGGGGACACACATGGGGGGCAAAGGGGACGAGGTGCCCCGAATCGCAGCCTCCTGCCACCACCAGCATCCCCAGGCCTCCACGGGGCTGTGGTGGCTGCTCCCATGCCCCCGGCACCAACAAACACGGTGCTGCCTCTCCCAGCACGGCGTGCTGCTGCTTCCCAGCACGCTGGGGCGCACGCAAAACCCGAGGTTAATTGTCAGTAATTGCCGCTGGTAATTAAGGTAACAATAGCCGGGCTGTTCAGCTGGCGTCTGCAGAAGCGCTCAGGAGGCTGGGCTGGGTTTTGTTCCAGGCGCTGGGATCTGCTCCTGGCAGCAGCCCCGTGCTGCCCACCTGGGGCTGGGGCTGCCTGTGCCTGGCCGAGAACGTGTGGCCCTGCCACCTGCACGAAGTGTGCGGTGCCCCGAGCCCGCTCCCTTCCCACAGGAGCCTGGCCTGTGCCCCCGCCCATGGTGGCAGGGCCACGGGCACACAGGGCTCGGTGTCCCCATCGCTCCGTGCTGCAGATGCTGGCTCCGAGCGGGGGATGCTGCGCCCTTCCCGTGCTGGGCTGCGGGGACTGACTGGTGCCCTCTCTCTGCTCCCTTGCAGGCTGCCACCCCGTGCACCCCTGCTGTCAACTATGAGCTGGTAAGTGACCCCCTGCGCCGAGCTGTCCCCCTGGGGCTGGGGCTGTCGGAGGGGCTGGCACGGGTCCTGTGGGGGACAACGGGTGGGACGTGACCAGCCCGGGCCGTGGTGTCCCCCGGAGCCAGGGGCCTCTCCTCCCTGCTTGGAGCCGGGGCGGTTTCTTGCGCGCGCGGAGATGGCTCTAGCAGATGTGTCTTTGGCTGCGGGCGCCCAAGGCCGCATGTTAGCGTCCCCTGCTATTGTCACCCCCTTCGTTTGTCCCTCCGGGGGACATTGACTGAGCAGCCAGATGTGCACAGGGCTGGATGGAGGCTGGGGAGCCTCTGGGGTGACACGAGCCCTTCCCACCAGGGTGTGGGGACCGTGGGACATCATGGTGGGACAGGGCTGCAGCTGTGCTCCTTGCCATAGCAGGGTGCCTGTGCCCCCCATGGGACCCCGAGCTGGGCACAGAGGACGCTTGGCGCAGCCCCTGCCAGCTCACGAGGGCAGCGCGTGAGGCTGAGCCCCGCCGTGGTTATCTGCCTTGTGTTTAATCTCTGCCTGCACCGCCGTGGGCACTTATCGTTGGCAAAAACATGTTGGCTTCGAGCTGGGACCGTTACTGTGGCTTCAGGAGGAAATCGAAAGGGGTTTGCCCCGTTGCCTGAGCTGGAAATGGCAGCACTGCCCTGCTCAGGGACCAGAGCGGGAGGGCACAGCCTAGTCCTCAGGTCCCCTCTGTCCTCCTGATCCCAAGGCTGAGTCCCCCCTGAGCTGCGTGCTTTTCTGTGCCACCTGCAAGCACCCCAACCACCTGTACCCAGGCAGCGGGGTCTGTCTCCTGCTGCTGAACTTGGGGTCAGGACACTCCCCACCTCATCCCCAACCACTTTTCAAAGCTCTCCTGGGCTCCAGACGCTGCAGGACACATCTCACCAAACTTGTCAGTCCTTGAGTGTCCCCAGCTTGGGACCCCCGCTCCCCCCGGTGGTGCAGTGTCTGGGGGTGGCCTGCAGCCAGGCGGCGTGTGGGGCTTGCACCATTGTTCGCTCCATTGCATCACAGCCCTCCAATAACACCTGATCTGGGGGGCACAGCTGAGTCTGGGGGCTGCTTTTCTTACTGCAAATCACCACCCTCCTGCAGATGATGGGGTGAGGAGTGTTGTGGGAAGCATCCCATTTGGGATGGGAGCAGGGCAGGGGTCTGGCCATGGGGGATGCAGAAGGGATGCTGGGGCTGTGAGCAGTCCAGTGGAAAGCAGTCCAGCGTGGGGGAGGCCACCACGAGGCAGGAGGGCAGCAGCCTCGGCCCCCAGTGGGGCTCTGCATTGCCCTAACGCTGCGCTTGGGTTTCGAGGGATTCCTGGCTTTTAGGAAGAACGGACACGTGGAGGAGCGGAAGGAAACGGCACCGTGGAGCACTTCCTAGGAAGGGCCAGAAATAGTCAGGGGGAACTTGTGACCCCAGCCTCCACTCTGTGTGTGTGTGCCTGCCTCTCAACCTCTCTCTCCTTTTCTCTCTCTCCTTTTTCTCTTTCTCTTCCTTCCTCCCTCCTGTCTGCCTGCAGCCATCCCCAGGGGAGAGCATCACCAAGCAGGTGGACACCCCGGTAAGTGTCACATGCTGGCAGAGCTGGTCTCCACCTTGAGACATTCCTGGGGGTTGCTTGTGCCCATCCCATTGCCCCAAGCCATCCTGCAGCCAGAATCCTACACCCCACCCCTGTGACCTCCTAGCCCTGCCAAGACCCCTAGCTCAGGGCCATGCTGAAGGCTGAGTGAGGTGCCCAAGGTGACCAGCGGAGGCGGTGACAGAGCCCAGTGGGGGCCCTGGAGAGGAGGCCAGGGCTTTTGCTGCAAAGCTGGCTTTCCTGTCCAGGAGCTGGGGATACGCTATTTAATCTTTGGACATGAAATTGCTAAGACAGTGTAGACAAATGCCCTGCCAAAGTCAACGCAGACGGCTTTCCCCTGCTCGCCTGCCTCTGCACGCACTGGGGCTGGGACCGGTGAGATGGAGCATGCCCTGGTGGGGATGGAGCGCAGTGGTTGCCACGAGGAAGAGGAGATGACAGCCTTCCTCACGTGGTAGCCAGCTTGTCCCATCCCTTTGGTGGCTCAGGGCATGCTTCCAGCCCTCGATGAAATGGAGGCAGAGCACCCTCAGCTGGAAACATCCAGCAGGGAGGGAGTCAGGAATCCCCTTTGCTGGCTTTGCTGCTTCTGGGGAATTTCCTGGTGTTTCTGCATCCTTTCTTGTGGCTAAGATCACCCTGCCAGTGGCTGGAGGCAGGGGGACCTGTGGCTTTCAGATGGTGCCAAGAGCTTGGGCACATGCTGAGGTGACACGAGGTGGGAGGCAGGTTTTAATGGGGCCTGAGGTGCCCACTCCGGAGAGATCTCTGAAGCATCTCTTCCACCCAGCCCTGCAGGAGGGGTTAACCACACCAGCACCCATGGGTGCTCAGGTGGTGATGCCAAGCCCTGGAGCAGCTGTTGCTTGGTGGAGAGGCCGTCAGCCATCCCGGGCCTCCTGCGGTGCTGGCGTGACCTTGTTGGGACTGGCCGGGCAGGCAGGAGCTGCTGCGGAGGGGCTGCTGGCTGCGCAGCACCGAACCTGCCCCAGGCTGGGTCGTGCCCCGGCACCATGCAGGGTGGGTGAAGGCCACTCTGCCTCCGTGTCCCGAGCTCCTGCGGGGATCTGCAGCCTTGAGGAGGGTGGTGGCACGTCCTGCAGCCCCACGGGGCTCCACTGATAGATGGGGTCTGGGTTCTTCCAGGGAATTGGGATGCACTTCCCATGGTAGATGAGTCTTTAAAGGACTCCTGCTTGTTAGCGGGAGATACTAAAACTAATGAGGTGTGAGTGTGTTTTCCCTTAGTGGTTTTTTTTGGAAACCTTGCTTTGTTTTTCGGCTGAGGTCACGAAGTCACCCAACAAACCGGCTGCAGATGAAATTCTTGAGGCCGGAGAACATGCATAAATAGAAGTTTCCTGCTCGGAGAGCTCAAACATTTCCTCCTGGCGTTCGGCTCGGCCAAAGCAAACGGTGGTGCCTGGCCACGCGAGCCTCCTGCGGGCTGCAAACCTGCCCTGTCCCCAGGGCCGGCTCTTACGGGGCTGCTGTCACTCAGTGCCATCGCACTGTCCCTGCTGTGCCCGGTGCAGCTGCCCTGGGTCAGCGTCTGCCGAGTGCTGCTCGTGTCTGTGGTGGGTATGCTGGTGCCGTCGGGGTGTCTGGTGCCACCCGGATGCTCAGAGGATGTGATTTGGTGGCAGCGCTATTTCTGGGTGTTACAGCACAGTGTGTTGGGGATGGATGCTCCAGGTGTCATTGCACCTGGTGACGTTTGTCTGCTGGCTGACTCCAGAGCCATGTCAGTAACTCTTTTTTCCTCTCTGTTTTTTTTAGGACACCACAAGATCCCCCAGGAGCGGGCAGGCACGCCGCAAAACCTCTAGGTAGAGCCTGGCACCTACACCCTGTGGTCCATATGGGGATGGGGACATGTGGTGGCGGGGGGACAGTGACACGTGGGAGCAGGGGAAGGCCTGAGGGCAGCTCTGCCCTTGTGTCCCCAAGCATCCCAGCCCATGTCACTTCACCCAAATGACCGTGCCAGGTCAGGAGGGTCACCATGTCCCTCCTCGGTGTCCCATCCTGATGGCGGTCCCCTCTGTCGCTCAGGAGCATGAGTGTGACAGCAGCCATGGAGAGCAGCTGCGAGCTGGACCTGGTGTACATCACGGAGCGCATCATCGCCGTCTCCTACCCCAGCACAGCTGAAGAGCAGAGCTTCCGCAGCAACCTCCGCGAGGTGGCCCACATGCTGAAGTCCAAGCATGGGGACAACTACGTGGTGAGGGGACCTGCCAGCCTGGGGAAGGGGCTGGGGTGCTTCAGGGGCTGGGTGCTGCATCCTTGCCTCCGGCTGGTCTCGACCCCACTGCGCTAAGCTGGAGAGGGAGGCTCTTTGCACTGGCGTGGGTGGTTTTTCCTTCCTCAGAGCTTTCCAGTCCCTTTTGGACCCCACGGGAATTTTTGGCCATTGCAGTACCCTGTGGCAGGGCATTACTGGGGTTAATGTGTCCGGGCAAACCTCTGATGGGGGCATCTGGGGAGGCTTCAGGGATGAGGAGCAGGTGAGGGGGCACTGGGGAGGAAGATGTCCCCTCACTCTGTCTTTCCTCTTCCCCAAAGCTTTTCAATCTCTCGGAGCGGAGACATGACATCAGCAAGCTTCACCCCAAGGTAGGTCATGCCTGTGGAGAGCAGAGGGATGTGGGGCTGGGGCAGGGCAGTGGGGCTGTCTGTGGGATCAGCTCCCTGGTGCAAGCTGCTCAGGGCAGGAACAGCCACCCTTCTACTCCCCAAGCACCTGGGCTTCCTCCACCAGCCCAAGATGCCTTTCCCTTGCTTCTCCCTAAAGCATTGTCTCCATCTCCAGGAATGTGGGGGAACCCTGGGCATGTGAGCTAAGATCTGGGGCCCCCAGTGCCACCCTGTCCAGGGCAGGGGCTTGGCAGTGGGATGCAGGGCTGGCAGAGAGGCTGGGAAAGATATCAGGACATTCCTCACTCTGGATCCCTCCCCCTGGTCTTTCCCCACCATCTGGGGGCTGTGGAGGTGGCATGGATGTCACCCTGCTTGTCCTTCCCATTCCTCACCCAGGTGCTGGATTTTGGGTGGCCCGACCTGCACACCCCGGCGCTGGAGAAGATCTGCAGCATTTGCAAAGCCATGGACACGTGGCTGAACGCGGCGCCTCACAACGTGGTGGTGCTGCACAACAAGGTGGGCTGGACCCCATCCACGGGGAGCACGGGGGGCTGCAGAGACGGGGTCGAGCAAGGCAAGGGTGCAGGGAACCTGGTGTTTTTTGGCTTAGTGTGTCAGCATACACGTGCAGGCTGGGGTGTGTGCTGTAGCGTGTGGGGGTGTGAGGTGCTGATAGGCACTGCCGCCCCGGTTGACGTCCTTTCTATGTCCCCACAGGGGAACCGCGGCCGGCTGGGGGTGGTGGTGGCTGCCTACATGCACTACAGCAACATCTCGGCCAGGTGAGAGTGGAACACGGCCCCCGGGCATCCCTACCCACCGCCCACTGCTGCGGTGGCGGTACCAGCACTGTCCTTCCCTCACGTGCCCCTCTCTCCCCACAGCGCTGACCAGGCTCTGGACAGGTTTGCCATGAAGCGCTTCTATGAGGACAAGGTGGTGCCGGTGGGACAGCCCTCCCAGAAGAGGTGGGTGCTGGCACGCCTTCGCAGCCCGGGGTTTGCTCCATGTCTGGGGCTGTGGGGCCTGCCCCTGAGCTGACTCCTGTCTCCTCCCCAGGTACATCCATTACTTCAGCGGGCTCCTGTCCGGCAGCATCAAGATGAACAACAAGCCCCTGTTCCTCCACCACGTTATCATGCACGGCATCCCCAACTTCGAGTCGAAAGGCGGTACGTGCCCCCGAGCCTCCCCTCCATCCTGGCCCCGAGCAAGCACTGCTGCCCTGTGCAAACCCCTTGTTCTCCAAGGGGGATATTTTCCACAGTTTCCTGGACAGTTTAAGTTCTTTCCACTCTTTCGCTTCCTGTGGGGGATGCAGTGCCACACCTGGTGCCAGTGCCGACTGGGGCACCAGGAGGGATGCCTTGTTCAGAGACCACTGGGCTCCATCCCACCTCCATCCCCAGCACCACACAGATCCTACAGGACCTCACTGGGCTCTAGGGGCTCCCACCCTTCCCATCCTGCTCCCAGCCCCATCCAGCCAGCAGCAACCCTTACTGCCATCCCAGATGTTGCCCGCAGCTGGCGGCCTCACCGGCGCGGGCTGGCCGGGGCGGGGAGCGGCTGTTTGCCTTGGCTGTCTCCCTGTTTGGATTTCTACCTCGTGACTAATCCCTGCCCCTCCACCCTGCCAGCTAACAACGCGCCTTCTCTCCTCCATCAATGTCTTCCAGGTTGTCGGCCCTTCCTGAAGATCTACCAGGCCATGCAGCCCGTCTACACCTCGGGGATCTAGTAACTATCTCTGCATGTGGGGCAGGGTGCTTCCCTCCCGCCCAGCTCAGGGTGGGCTTGCAGCTGGGGGGAAATAGAGAGGTTCAGGGCCAAGTCCCCTGTGGTCCCACTGCTTAGTTCGTGCTGGCCCTGGACTATAAAAAAAGAGGCTCCCTGATTCCTTGGAAGGATGAGCTGGCCATACGGGGTCATACTGGGCTGGCCTGGGCCCTCCTGCTGGGAGGACTGTAGTGACTCTGCACATCGGCAGAGGGAGCCTGGGGCTGTGCGGAGCCTGGGGCTGGGGACACCTCGCCCTCCCTGGGGATGGAGGTGTTTCTCCTGCCTCTGGCCAGAGAGATGCTCCTCCTGCCAGGACTGCTCTGTTCAGGGCTGGAAACCTCTCTGTGCCACAGGACATGAGGCAATTTCCCAGTACTGTTTTTCACTCCCTATAGGAATCCTATAGGGATGACACCCTGCCAGCACCCCACTGTGGGGGTCTTAGCTGCCGAGAAGATTGCAGAATATGAAGAGCATCTTCCCCAGAGCCCCCACAATAGTCTTCCCTTTCCCTGAAAAAAAGAGTTCCCCACGGTTTAGCCTCCCCACAATTTATCCTGACACCGTTTGCTGCGAGCTGGGGCCAGGTTTGTGCCCCTTTCCCAGCCCCACCAGCCCCGAGGCCCCAGGAGCAGGCAAAGGAGCTGATTTCTCCTGCAGCCCAGATGCTCTTCTGGGGCCAGATCCCACTGAGGATCCCTCAGCTCCTGGCCCTCTATCCATTCTGCAGCTGGGCCCTCTTAAGAGGAGCAGAGCTCCTTGCCTTTGGGATATTCCCATCTCACCTCCCTGAACCGGGAACTCCCATCGCTGCTGTCTGTCCGTCCCTGTTAGCCGAGATTTACTGCCACCCCAGCCTCGCCTTTCAGCTTTTAATAGACTGCTTACGGGATGCTGGTAATAAACTCCAGGTTTATCTCGTCTGTGAAATCCAACTCCCTTCTTCCCGCGTCCCCCGCGCTTGTCCCCCACCGCCAAAAGCCGACGCCACCGCTCAGGGGCAGCTGCCTGGTGCGCAGCAGGGCTGTGGGCAGGGAAACTGAGGTAGGGAGGATCCTCGTGTTTTGAGTTCCTTCCCGAGGGAGGTTTGGGTGGAGGGGGCTGGTGGAGGCTGGGTGATGTGGGGACTCATGTCTTTGTGCTGTCCTTCTCCACAGTAATGTGCAAGGGGACAGCCAGACAGGCATCTGCATCACCATCGAGCCTGGTCTGCTGCTCAAGGGTGATATCTTGGTAAGCAGCTCGTCCCCTCCCATGCGAGGAGCCAGGGGACTGGTGGTCCTCGTGTCCTGGGGCATGCTGGCAGCCTGGGGACTCGTCCTCATCCCCATTCCCCCCTGCAGCTCAAGTGCTACCACAAGAAGTTCCGCAGCCCGACCCGCGACGTGATTTTCCGCGTGCAGTTCCACACCTGTGCCGTGCACGACCTGGATATCGTCTTCGGCAAGGAGGACCTGGACGAGGCATTCAGAGGTAACCGCGTTGCCTGCTGCCACCTCTCCCTCCTCACAATTTTCTGCTCCTCCAGCGGCTCTGATGCTGCTCTCATTGCTGGGATATCTGGGGACTGATGGGGAGTGCAAATCCTCACCAGTGCAGCCTCCACAGCCCAGAATGACCATCCCCATCTGCCAGGCTGCATGGGACTGGGTTCTCCTCCTACTGCTGCACCAGGGATGCCTTTGGTGGTGGGCAGCTCTCACCCCAAACCTGGCTGTGGTGGAAATGAAGCAGGGCCCTCTTGCTGAGTTTGGTGCCAGCTGGGGACTGCTGACAGCATCATCCCATATCTAGGCATCATTGCACAAGGACAGCCCTTGGGCTGGCTGGGGCAGGTGCCCTGTGCCTCAGACATGTTTGGGGTGCTCGTCTGGGTGCTGTTGGAGGGACAGATGAAGAAGTCCCTTTGCTCTGCTCTCTCCCTGCCAGATGACCGTTTCCCCGAGTACGGGAAGGTGGAGTTTGTGTTCTCCTACGGCCCTGAGAAGATCCAAGGTACAGCCAGCTCAACTTGCGAGAAGGACCCCCCACCCCAAGAAGCGTGGCCCTAGGCACACTCCCTGTCCCCAGGCAACCCCAAAGGCCCCAGCCAGCCCTGTACAACTTGTCTGTGTGTCCCGACGTGCCTCTCAATACCCCTGCTCCTCTTCATGCCCTGGATGCCCTCCACCCTGGCTGTGTCCCATCTCCATCTGTCCATCAGGAATCCCTCCCACCACCTGCCCCCTCCAGCCCCCAGGAGCACCCAGACGCACTCACCCGTCACCGCCCTGCCTTACCCCACGATGCCTCCCCTGTTTCCCTCCCGTGTGCTATGTCCCTATCTCTTTGCCCCATCCCACCCGTGCCAAGCTCCATCTTCACCCTGACTGACCGTCCCTTGCCTTCCCAGGCATGGAGCACCTGGAGAACGGGCCCAGCGTCTCGGTGGACTACAACACGTCCGACCCGCTCATCCGCTGGGACTCCTACGAGAACTTCAACATCCAGCGCGAGGACAGCGCCGAAGGTGCCTGGGCTGAGCCACCGATGCCTGGCAAACACCTGGAGAAAGGTCAGGGCCGCGGGTTGCTGGCGGGGCCACCAGGATGTAGCCGTGGGTGTAGTGACACCTCGCTGTCCCCATGCTGTTGCTTGGAGCTGGGAAAAGCCCTGAGCACCCGCTTGATCGCTGCATGTTGGCTGCGCTTGCCTGCTTTCCAGGGACAGAGCGTGGTTGTGTTTGAGAGTGTGGTTGTGTTTGGGAGGTGGTGGGCCTGTGTCCCGGCAGTGCAACCATCTGTGGCTGAGCAGATGCCTCAACTTTCCTGGCCTGATCCGGATGGGCGTCCCCAGAGCAGGGACAGCTGCAGTCCCTGACACCCCTGAAGGTCACCGGCTGCGCTGGGTGGGAGCCTGGGTGGCCTCCTCCAGCGGGGTCTTGTCCTCGCAGCTGCCTTTGGGGTGAGGGCACAGCCCTGCCAATGTTGGGGTCTCCAAGGGGGATGGGGACCCCCAAGAGCTGGTTCCCTGACGCAGGGCCCTGCTGGGGTCCCCTCCTGCTGCCTTTCTGTGGGGAGCTGCGGTCTGCTTGCCTCCTTTGTGCAGTGGAGGCGGGGAGCGATTGTGCGCTGCGGTGGAGCTGTGTTGCCTCGCTCCCTCCCCTGCAGCCCGGTTCCCTCCCTTCCTCACTCTGTCCCGGCCCTAGCGGGCGGGCAGGCCAGCGGGGCGGCTGTGGGGCCCGGGCCGCGTGCGCCGAGGG
>VXAV01005114.1:332821-353006 GCA_013399715.1 Alectura lathami | reverse complement strand
GAGGCTGGCACGGGGGGGGGACACGGGACCAGCGCCGGGGTGAGATCAGCTGCCTCGCCGCTGCTTTGCCACTGCCGCTCCCTGCCGCCTGGTGAAGGCTCCTGGAGGAGGCGGCAGCCAGGAACATCGGGAATCGGCTGCATACCGGTGGGTTCCCCCCCGTGTCCTGCTGCTGCCAGCTTTGCCCTTGCTCTGGGTCTGTCTGGGGACCTGGCTGGGGGGGACCCTGCGGGAAGCCAGAGGGGCAGGTGGGTCACGGGGGATCCAGCAGGGGATCTGCTGGGGACGGTGCCTGTCGTGGTGTTGCCCTTGCCTCCAGCGTGGTTATCCTCAGGGCTGCGGGGCAGGGGAAGCTGAGGCACAGCAAGGTCTCTGGATGGCCGAGCTCACCCAGGGCATAGTGTGAGCAGCTCGATGCTCCGCCTGCACTCCTTCTTCATCCTCAAAGGGGCTTTGGGGTCGTTCTGGCTCCATGATGAGTTCCCACCATAATCCTGGCAGCAGTCATTGAGCTGAGAAGGCATTTGGAGGGTGGGGAGGGGTCTTCCTGTGGCTGTTCTCAGGGTTCACATGTCCGCTGTCCAGGCTGGATGAAAGATGCTTTGCCTCTTCTTGCGGGGCCAAGCTGGCTCTGAGGAGTGGCTGTAGCAGCACTGCTGGTTTTGCAGCTTGCTGGAGGATCGCTGCAGAGAAATTATTGGGGTACTGCACACAGGCAATCTGGACAAATCTGGGTGGGGAGTGCTTATTGCCTGGTTTGGTTTGGCTGAGACCACTACTGATGGAGAGCAGGGTGGTGGGGCTGGCATTGAGCTGGTGGGGGGGTTCTCTCAGGGCCTGGATGTGTGGCCAAGAGCGGGGAGACACCAGGCTCTGCCATCCTAGGGCAGCTCAGGGCCATGCCAAAGGGCCACACATATGTCCCTGGCCCAGCAGGTCCCATAACCGCTGTCGCTTGTACCCACTTGCCCTGCTGAACCCGGCATCCATCCTCCTGCTGCCTCCCTCCTCTTTACCAACTCTGTCCCTGCTGCTGGCTGGCCCTGCCCATCCCCGTTTTATGCCGAGCCCGAGCCTGGGCCAAACCCAACATCTGCAGGGGACTTGCTAAATCCCCACCTGAGTAACGCTGCTGGCGCCGGGCTCGGCAGCGCTCACGCCTGCGCTCCCCTCCCTGTGCCCTATGGCCAGGGCAGTGGGGACAGGGCGCTGGGGGCACGCGGTCAGGGGGTGCCAGCTCCCAGGGTCAGCCCTGGCTGCGAAACCTCCCAGGGCGATGCTGGTGCCCTCCTCCTCCCTGCTCGTCCACGCTGCCCCTGCTCCCCACCCCCTGCAGCGAGCAGGGGCCGGACACCAGCCCAGCCCCTTTCTGTGGGTCGCCAAGTCCCCGGGTGGGGTCACCGCCGTGGCTTCGCCCCTGCGACGGGGGGAGGACGTTCTGCCGGGTGCCCATAGCGGGGCCGGCTCCTGCCCTGGGCCCGCCTGGACAGCTGGGGCGTGCGGAGGAGCAGGCGAGCCGGGCTGCGCGGAGGCGGGGAGCCCGACGGGGCCGGCCGGGGCTGCTAAAGCCATCGGCGGCGCTGCCGGCAGCGCTGCGGCTCTCCCCCCCGCACGCCTGGCTCCGTCCCCTGGCCGGGCTCGGCGGGGAGGGAGTCGCTGGCTCTGCTCTCGCCTTCGCCAGCTGACTAAAGCCGAAGGAATCCGCTTCCCCCTCCCCATCCCGCCCGTCTCCGCCTCCCCGCGCTCCGGCCGCCACGAGGTAAGGGCTCGGCGGGTGGGTGTTTGTGGGAACGGAGGGATCGTGCCCTGCTGCTGAGCAGCGGAGACCCGGCTAGGCTGGGGTTGGATCCATGGGGTGCTTCTCCACCTTTCTTCTGGCTGTTTCCCGTGAGGGCAATGCTGGAGCATCCATGGCTTGGCTGGGTGTTTTCGCTGGACATGCGACCTGGCAGCTGCTCGCAGGGCAGGGTCTGTCCTCTGACCTGGTCTTTTAGGGTGGGGGAATGGGGAGAGCAGGGGTCACGCTGGACTGGCTAAGTACTCAGCAGGCAGTGGGAGCTCAGCCCCTTCTCTTTCCCCTTTAAATGGTTCTTAAACTAGTGAAGTATGGGTGTGTGTGGGGAGGGAACTCGGCCTGCCCTCCTGTGGGTGTCCCGAGCTGTGGAACGAGGGGGAAAAAAATGAAAAGGTGTAAAAGCAAGCAAAATGGGGTTTGCAAGGATGTGCAGTGCATGCCGGTGTTTGGAGGAAACGAGGACCTGAGTCAGGGGCTTGGCTGGAAACACTGCTCCCGTCTCCCTGCCATCATCTGCAGGAGCTTGGGAAATGTGCGTTCTGGGGGGAGTGGAGTGGGGGAGCCTTGCGTGATGCTGCGTGTTTTGGATCAAGCAGGAGAAGTGAGGGGAAGGGGGCTTCATCTTGCCTGGCTCCCAGACATGGCCCAGTCGTGTTTGGGTGCTGGCCGCCATCACCAGGACTAGTGAGCTGTCAGCACGTTCCCAGCGTGGATTTTACCCAGGACGTGGTGGGGTGCAGGGGACAGGGTGGCATGCGTGTCCCTAAAGCAGTGCTGTCTCTCACTGCCACGCTGTGGTGCTGGTAGAGCTGGAGGCGAGGATCATACACAGCGGCAAGGGCAGAGGAGGGGGTTGGCAGAGTGGCAGATGGAGGGGCCAATGGAAAGGGCTGGGTGCTCGCCCCCAAGGGGTTTCTGCGCCTCTTGAGCTGGGCGTTTGTTTAAGAAGGAGCAGCTCAAGTCTGCAGCAAGACCTTTGGGTCTGTGCTCCTGGCTCTGCCTCCTTAAAACATGACGTGAGGCCTGGATGGACATCCCCCTCCTCCCACACAAAATGTGTCATGGCTTTTGGGGACAGGTGTGACGTGACGCTGGAGCCTGGGCCTCCACCAGCGGGGTGATGCTCTGTGCCTGGTGTAGGGGGGTGGGCAGGCTGACTGTCCGGCTCGCTTTTGGGGAAACTGCCCGTCTGTCTGCGATGCCTAGGAAACGGTTAACGCGGCGCAGTGCTGCCTGTGGAGGAAGTAGTTAATATTCATAACTAGGAGCTGGCTGTCCCTGTCCTCCCTGCCCTCCCTCCATGGCGTCTCACCCCTCGCTGGGTTAAACAGGGCTGGGGCTCCGGCAGCCCCTGTCCGCCTCCCTGCTGCCTCTCCCCTGTGTGGTCTGGGCGGAGGGGAGGGAACCGGTACCTCCTCGCCTCCAGCCTCCTCCGTTCCACCGCCGCCTTCCCTCCTCCATCCTCCCCTCGCTCCCCACCGCTGCACCCTGCTCCTGGGGCAGCCCCGGGGCTGAGCCCTGAGGTCCCCGCCTGGGCTCGGGGTGCCCCTAAGTTGGCCCCGGGGACACGGTGCTGGGGAGGGAATAGCTCCGCAAGAGGGAAAGCAAAGCCAGAGGGACAAACGCCAGCCAAAGCTAGCCCCGGCCGTCGGCTCCTGTCCTGGACGGACTCACGGAGCCAGCTGCAGACGCCGTTCGAGCTGCCACCGCGCCAGGTCCCCTGGAAGGAGTGAAGGAAAGGGATTTTGCCGCCCGCTCCTTCTCTTCACCTGGGATCTTTTCTTCCCTGTGCCCTTTGGTAAGTCCTGACTTTGCTGTTCTTTGAGCTGGGTGGCCTGGGAGAGGGGAGGGCTGGCGGGGGAAATTCATGGCAACGGTGACCCCCAGCTCAGGCGCTGGGGTTGCTTCATGCCGTCATATCTAGGCACATGATGAAACCAGAGCTGGGGAGGGAGGTGAGCTCTTCCCACAAGACTCAGCCTTCATGAAGGCTCCTGAGACCCCACGGTCCTGCCTGGAGGGTCCTGGGGTGAAGGCAGCAGGTGGGATGCTGCTGGGGGCAGGATCAGGGAAACACGGTGCCCCAGCCTTGTCCTCTCCTCGGATGTGGAGCCCAGGCAGGATTGGTGCGGGTGCACAGAGCTGCGTGTTGCACGCCGCTGGATGTGAGGCAGGGGGCTGGGGTTTGGGGACGTGGGTCCTTCATCCACCTACTGGGCTGAGCCCCCATCCTGATGACACTTGCTGTGGACTGGGTTTTCTCCTGCTGAGTGAAGGGGGCTGCAGGGCAGGACCCGGCTGGACTTCGCGGCTCCCGAAGGCTTTCCCCAGCCAGACCTGAGCGGTGCCAGGGGCTGAGCCCTGGCAAACCCGGCCCTCCAGGCTGGAGCCGTGCTGACCTTCAGGGACAGAGCTTGACCTTGCTGGGAGCTGTGACCACTTTGTAGATGGGGACCCGGATTCCTGCTGCTTTGGGAATGGTTGCATTGGCTAAGGCAGCCTGTACCCTCTCCCCTTGTATTTTTGTGGGAGTTTACTCAACTCCTCAGGTGGCAAGCGATGGGCAGCCATTGCAGCATGGTCCAGGGGTGGTGTGAGGAGGTGGCAGGGGACAGCAGACGTTTACCTCTTGTCATCAGAGCCCAGGGGAAGTGTGGGCATGAGGACAGGGTGGGCAGGCAGGTGTGGGGCAGGGCAGCCCTGGGACAGGGGGCCTTGGTCAAGGGTCCCTTCCTCACTCACCACTCTTGGGGTGGGAGTCACCAAACCCTGGTGTCCACATCTGGCTGGAGGGTCCACGGCAAGTGGGACCAGGTGCTTGGGGCTTTCTGGCCCTGCTGAGCTGTGCCCTGTTTCAGACCCCGGTTTCGACATGTTTCGCCCAGCCGTGGGGCGGTTCCCAGTCTACAGCCTAATTAAAGCCTTTCCCATCTATTTTTTCCCCTGGAGCCACGTGCTTTCATTTATATTTATTTATTCCCTTTTCCTTTCCATTCCCTTGCCCTATTTATCCCAGCCCCCCTCGGCTCTTGCCCTATTTCCCGGGACCGGCCAGCACCCATTGCTGCCATCAGACAGGAGGGCTGGGCGATGTCCCAGCTCCGGGCGATGTCTCAGCCTCTTCAGCACTGACGCTGCCCTGGACACGCTGCTTTTTCCCTTCTCCCTCCCCTGGAAGGGATTCCCTCCCTCTCTGCCCTTTTCCCTGCTACGGGAGGGGTGGCCGAGTCGAGCGTCGCCGATTCCTGGCTGCACCGGGTGCATGGAGGAGCACTGAAATCCTCATCCCTCCAAGCTGGGTGCCCAGAGGGGACCCCGCTGTCCCTGCTGCATCGCCCCGCAGGGTGATCCTAGAGCAGCTTCAAGGCCAGGGAGATACGTGGGGCTTGACCGCCTCCCTGGGTTGCCAACAGAGATCCAGGAGCGGAAAATCGACGTTGAGGTGGCTCTTCCTGGGGCAGGAACGGGCCGGCAGGGTAGGTTGTGCGCCGAGCGTTATTTATGGTGCGGAGGGGTCATGGCGCGGAGTGAGCGTGTCCCCACTGGCAGACAGGGACCCGGTAACCCGGCCCTGCGCCCCAGCTCGGGGCTGGCTTTCGGAAGTGTTTTGCTCGCAGATAGGAGCGCTCTGATTTCACACTATCGCATTAGGGCTGTCTTCCGCTCCTGAGTCAGCCACCTGGCCCCCGGCCAGCGAAGAGTCATTTTTTCCTCCAAAAGAAAGTGTTTAATGCTGCTCACAGCCCCTTCCAGGAAACCTCGGCGGGGAGCTGGAAAAACAAGAGTCTGCAGCCCAGCCGGTGCCGTGCGTGCTGCTGGGGGGGGGGGGACGAGCATGGCCAGGGGGGCTGTCCTCAGTGCCACCTTGGTAGCTGGGGTGTCGCTGTGTCCCCAAAGGCTGGGTGACCCATTTGGGAAGCCTTAAAGGGTGAAGCTGGTGGTGGTGGGACCTGGGGTGCTTGCAGTGGGGCATGAGACTGGCGGTGACATTGCTGTAGCATGGCTTTGAGTTGTGGGGTGCCCGGTGCCTCCCGGGGGGGTGATGCTGTGTGCTCAGGGTTGGGGAGAAATGCTGCTTGTGTGGGAGCTTTGGGGAAGTGTCTGTCTGTGGGAGCAGATCCACCCGCCCTGAAAGAGGGAAGGGAAAGCACAGAAAGGGTGGGAGCCTTTCTGTAGCCAGGGAAGAAAATGTCAAGGATGGGTGGCTGGCTGGATCCGTGCATCATCTAGGGGGAGAGTGGGAGGAAGGAGCGGACAGGGAGGGGGAAGGTGGGTCCTGGGTCCATCTGTCTACCATCCCGGACTGAGCGCACCCATCCAGCTGGAGGCACAGAGGGCTGGGAGGTCAGACCGCCTCCGCCTAGCCTGTGTGTGTGTGTGCATTGACCCCACTGCCCCTGTTCTCCCCCCGGTGCCGTGCGTCCCTTTGGGTGCAGGCTGAGCCCTGCAGAGCAGTGGGGCAGTGATTCAGTGACATCCAATGGTATCAGCAGCCCTGACCCTCCCTGCCGGTGGGGCTGGGAGGAGGACGGCCATGAACTTTGCACGGAACCAGGGGGTTGTTTGCTGGACATTGGCGGAGCATGCAGTGCTTGCGGGGCAGGAAAGGACGGCGTGGAGGCGCGGGGAGGGGGCATGGCTCCAGTGTCTGTGCATGGCAGCGCCCACGAGATCGCGCAGGGTGCCGAGGAGACGGCGATGCTGGTAGTTAAGTGTTCCGGCGGCACGGAAGAGATCGAAACCACCGGCTAATGGGACCCATTAGCTCAGTGCAGAGAGCCAGGCATTGATCTGGGGTCTCGTGTTCGTTTCTCCCCTTGCAGAGGTTGGGCACACGCAAGGGCCCCTGGACGGGAGCCTCTACGCTAAAGTGAAGAAGAAAGACTCCCTTCACGGCAGCACCGGCACCGTCAACGCCGCCCGCCTCCCGCTCTCGGCAACCCCCAACCACGTCGAGCACACGCTGTCGGTGAGCAGCGACTCGGGCAACTCCACCGCCTCCACCAAGACCGACCGGACGGATGAGCCGGGAGCGCCTGGGGCGCCCAGCGGCCACGCGGTGCTGAGCCCCGAGGAGAAGCGGGAGCTGGACCGTCTCCTTGTCGGCTTTGGCCTGGAGAGCCCGGCACCCATGCACAACCACGCGCCGGGCCCCGCGCCCGCCCACCTGCCCGCTGGGCCGGGCCGCCACGTGGTGCCGGCCCAGGTGCACGTCAACGGCGGTGCCGCACCGCTGGTGGCAGAGCGGGAGACGGACATCCTGGACGACGAGCTGCCCAACCAGGACGGGCACAGCGTGGGCAGCCTGGGCACGCTCTCCTCCTTGGACGGCACCACCACCGCCAGCGAGGCTGGCTTCCACGAGGCGCCGCGGGTGGGCAGCCTCTCCTCCCTGCCCAACGGCCCGGCCAGCTACAACGGGGCCGAGAAGATGCTGAAGGAAGGGCTTTACGAGGCGGAGCCGCTCTCCAATGGAGCCTACCCCTACAGCAACCAGAACGCCCTGATGGGCCACCACCTCCGGGACCCGCTGGCTCACTTGCGGCCCTCAGCGTCCACGCAGGAGCATCTGGCAGGGTACCCACAGCGGCAGCCGGCCTCGGCCTCCCCGGGCTGGCTCCAGCCCCCGGCACCCCAGCCCTATCTATACGGCTATGACCTCCCTGGTGCCCACCGCTCGCAGTCCTTCCCGGCCGTGGGGACGGCCAAGTACGAAGTGAACCCGGCGTTGCCGCAGGCCCCAGCTCGCAGCACCAGCAGCCGGGAGGCCGTGCAGCGGGGCTTGAATTCCTGGCAGCAGCAGGGCGGCAGCCGGCCGCCTTCCCGGCTGCAGGACGGTGGCTTGGAGAGCCACAGCCCCAGCCTGTCCAGCTGCAGCCCCCAGCCCAGCCCGCTGCAGCCCGTGCCCCCACACAGCCACAGCATGCCCGAGTTCCCCCGGGCTCCGTCCCGCCGGGAGATCGAGCAGTCCATCGAAGCGCTCGACGTCCTCATGCTGGACCTCGCGCCTGCCGTCCACAAGTCTCAGAGCGTCCCCACGCCCGCCCGCCCGGACAAGCCGGCCTCCTTGCTCTCCTCGCTGTCGGCGCAGCCTCTTGCCGGTCACTACGCCCAGCCAGCCCCGCAGGTGGCCCAGCCCAGGTCCTTCGGCACCTCCATGGGCTCTGAGCCGCTGGCCAAAGCCTACTCGCCCAGCCCTATGGCTCCCGTAGGACGAGGCACCGTGGAGCCAGACTACACCGTGCACGAGTACCGGGAAACCTATGCGCCCTACAGCTACCAGCCGGTGCCAGAGCCAAGGAGCTACGGCCATGGCAGCACGCCGTCGAGCATCCTCCCGCTCAGCACCTCTTACAGCCCCGTGGGGTCCCAGCAGCTCCTCGTGTCCTCCCCACCGTCCCCCACCGTGCCGGTACAAAGCCAGATGCCCCCCAAGGGACTGGAGAGCTACGAAGACCTGTCGAGATCGGGCGAAGAACCCTTGAATCTGGAGGGCCTGGTGGCCCACAGGGTGGCAGGTAGGACACTTTGATTCCTCGGGGGGACAGGGAGGGGACGTTTGTCCCAAGCAGCTGCAGCCCACGGGGGTGGCGTGGGGATGAGCTCGGCGGTGGCACCTTGATGAGGACGGGTGACGGTGGCTCCTCGTCTGTGCTGGATCTAAGCCTGGAACTGAGCCAGCGCTGAGCCCGTGGAGGGGGAAGCCTGTGCCACTCGCTCAGCCCCCCAGTGCAGCCCGGCCCCCAGCCCTGCGACAGGGCATGAATGGGGGCAGCAGCACCTGGCTCCGTGCTGCAGAGGAGCAGCAGAGGAGAGGCTGTGCTCTGACTCTCTTCCCACCTTCATCTCTGGCTCCAGGGGCTTTTGGGACTCAGAGGGTCCCAGGTCCCCAAGAAAGAGCTGCCGTGGCCCTGCCGCAGCACGGGTGCCTTCCCTCCCGCTGCTTGAGCAAGCAGTTGTTTCATTGCGGAGCGACATTTGGGAAGGGTTTGGGGATGTGTCCAGGCTTGGGGCCAGCTTGTGATGCTGGGGCTTGGCAGCTCCGTCCGTTCCAGCTCTGCGCTCAGTCCAGAAACTCGCCCGGTATTAGAGGGAGGGGGAAGAGGGCTTGGCTGGAAAAATCCAACAGCAGCAACCCACCCGGCGCTGGGGTTGAGTCACTGCTGCCCCAGAGCAGGGGCAGCGCCGTGGGGCAGGACAAGGGGCAGCGGAAGTGTTGGGGGCAGTTTGCATCCATCCAAAGTCTGTCTTGAGAGTGCAGACCCACAGAGGTATTCAGGGAGCCGGGGTTTGTGCAGAGGGTTACAACAAACCCAAGAACACAGAGTGCCCAAACTGCATTGTGGATCTGGACTGAATGTTTTATTGAGAAGATCCCCCCAAACCCGCTGATCAGCTATGAGGAAGGAAAAAAATAGAGTGGAACAGAGGAGAGCCCTCAAAGGAGGAGGGATAGCATTTGGAGTGGGAAGGAAACGGATGCTTGATGGTGTCTATTGGAAATCCAGCCCCAGTGCTGGGGGCCAGGGGAAGGGTCCTGGGTGCTGGGCAGGGCTCAGTCCCACCCTGCAGCCGCTTGGTGTCCCAGGCAGGAGCGGCGTGTGGGGACGGTCCCAGCCCGTGTCCACCTGTCCCCGCCGGAGCCTGGCCGTCTGTGCTGGCAAGGACAGCGCAGGCAGGCAGCCTGACCTCGGGCGGGAACGAGGTGTCCCCAAGGCAGTGCCGGGGCTGGGACACTGATGGGAGCAGGGCACAGATGATTTTGTTTACATTCCCTGCTGCTATAAATTGCCTGCATGTCCCGGCACAGTGACAAGGAGCATCTCGCACCTCCTCTGTCCCCAGCACCCTGGTCCTGCCATCCTTCAAGTGCCTGTCCCCTCGCAACATCCGCAGACATCGCTTCATCTCACGATGAGGATGCCTGCGTGGTGCCGTCCATAAGGGGACGGCGGCAGGGCTTCAGTGGCGTTGCACAAGGCCACGCGTGGCTGGGAGCCACCGTTTGTTTTCTGTGGGGGTTTAAGCAGTGCCCAGAGCCATGTGGGAGCGGGTGAGGTGAAGCAATGTCGCTGGCAGTTTGGGTGATGTGACAGCAGCTCCAAGTGGGGCTTGAGCTCCCTTGGACCCAAAGCAACCCCAGGCTCATCTCTTGGAGCCCGACTAATTCTCTCTTGTTTTTCTCTCTCTCTGTCTCCCTATTGTATCTTGTGACATTTGTCCTGTCTGCCCCTTCCTCTCCCCATGGGGGTCTGTGTCTGTCCCTGTGACCTCCCGCCCTCCTTGCACCCCGTCCTGGTACGCTGGCAGAGTACAACGCCAAGCTCAGGGACCTCAACAAGAGCACCAAAGTCCCCCGTCCTCCTCTGAACCAGCAACGGTCCTTCTCCTCCTCCGGTTCGTTTGTTCCACCTCCCCCCTTCCTTCTCCTCAAGCCTTCTTTCTCCTCCTTTCTTCCTTCTCTTTCCCCTTTCTTTTCCCTTCTTCCCTCTCTCTCACCCCTCCTTCGCCCTCCTTCCCTGCATGCCGAGTGCTCCGTGTGTTGTGTGGACATGGGATAGAGGCAGGCTCAGAAAACCTGCCCGTGCAGGATCGCTCCCCTTTCTCTGCAGGATGCTGCTCAGGGTCCCCCTCCACCTCCTCTGGTGGATGGTGGAGCCCTTGGACCAGAGTTCAGACTCCCCTGCCCATGGGTTTCTAACTCATTCAAGCCTTGAACATCTCTGGTGGGGTTTCATTGCTGTGAAGGATCCAGATGCTCACTCCAGCCCCTCTGAGCATTGCCCTGGCCATGAGTCACCCCTTGGGGAGGTGAGAGCCAGGAGCAACTGAGCATCCTCTGGGGACCCACATGGTGACTGGTCGGTTTGCGCTCACCCATCCCAGAGCGAGCAGGAAGGTGGAGGTGGGATGGGCTGGGAAACTGAAGGCAGAGGTGAACCCTGGAGCACACCGCTCAGGGCAGGGACCACCTGTCAGCCCCGTGGTGTGCTTTTTGGGGTGGAACATGGATGGCCACATCGATGAAGCACCCCAGGATGGAGGGGAGCGGTAGATGTGTCTGCCCAGTGGGATGGAAGAGTTTGGATCTTGTGAGCGGTGCAGGGCAGCTGTACCGCTGGGGAGGTGCCGGGGAGGGTTTCTGCCAGGCCAGGGAGTGAAATCAGCTCAGCAGCAGTATGGGCACAGAGTGGGGGGTGCTGTGTTCCCCATTTTGGCTGCTCCAGATGAGCCATGATGGGGACACCCTGCTCCCGCAGAGGGGCAAAGCGTCCTTGGGGAGCTGGTGCGCGGCCGAGCAGGGCTGCACATCTGCTGAGGGGGCATGGCATTGCGGGAAAGGAGGGTTTATTTTTCAGGCATAGTTTCCAGCACATAAATCACCCGGGGGTCGGGAGGCTGTGTGCAGAGCCTGGGTTTCCTCCAGGCGTTGCTCCGAGCAGCCTGTGAAGTTTCCCACTCCCGGCTCCCGAACAATGAGTCCCTTTTTTCCCCTCCTCCCTCCCCTCCCCGCTGTCCCGTCTGTTTTCCATTTCTGGGGAGTGGAGCAGCAAAAATCCCGTGAGCTGCCGGGCGTCCTGAGCACCGGGCAGGAGCTTGGCCACTGCGGGGCTGGCCCCACTGCTCCTGCGGCAGCCCAGGGATGGGGATACTCGGGTGCAGCGGGGCTGGGGGACACAGCCCTGAAGCACCATGTACCACCCAGATTAAAAAAGCAAGCCAGTGCAGGCAAGTGGAAAGCAGGAGCCCCACTTTCCACAGCACAAGAAGCAGGACAAAAGATTTGGGGTGTCCCTTTACGGTGCTCCCGCCTGCGGCACGGCTTCCTGGAGACCCTCTGGGTCCCCCTGTCCCCACCGCAGGCTCTTTTAGCTGCTGGCCCCCGAGCACCTGCAGAAGGGATCGAGGAGTTGTGTTTCAAAGCCGCTCTTAGTGGAATTTTCCAGGCCGCCTCCGCGGCTCGAGCCAGCCCCGTTGGCTCGCGTCCCCCGCCTCTCAGCCGGGCCGCTGCTCCCCAGAGCGGTGATTTTATTGTTGCTGCCATTAACTGCACTGATTAGTTCGAAATGCACCCGGGCCACCTCCCTCCCTCCTTCCCTCCCTCCCTTGCTGCCAGCGGAGCTGTGGGGCCGCGCCTGTGCCGCTGAGCGAGCGCATGGGGTGGACGGGACGAGAGGTCAGCGGGTGCGAGGTGCCGGCCCCGCGTGGAGCCCCGCGGAGC
Source organism: Alectura lathami (assembly GCA_013399715.1). Lineage (NCBI taxonomy): Eukaryota > Metazoa > Chordata > Aves > Galliformes > Megapodiidae > Alectura > Alectura lathami. The sequence continues at coordinate 340,989 of VXAV01005114.1, read as the reverse complement.
AGGGGAAGCAGCTGATGGCTGCCTGTGCTCTGCGAGCCCGTGGGAAAGGAGTTGGTGTTTGAGAAGTGCATTTCCTGGAGCTTTCTGCTGGCCTCTCTTTTTTTTTTTTTTTTTTTTCCCTTTTCCATTTTTCCCCCCCTTTTTTCTGCCGCAACGCCTCTCTCGGCAGGGTGCATGGGAAAAGTGGAGGGAACAGTGCTGTCACTTGCACCAGTCCCTGTGTCACCTTGGAAGTGGATCTGAGACTGGGGATCACCTCGCTGCTGTGTGGGTCCCCAGGACGGAGGGACTGCGGCGGGGCTATGAGTGGTGCTCTGCATGGCCCCTGCTGAGCCCCTGCACCAAACCCAGCACCACAGCCGCCCTGGGGCTAAGCACACATTGGCCCTGGACACTAATTAACCACTTCGTTAGGCAAGCTTCAGTGTTTGGGCTGTGCTGGGAGAGCTGGGGCCACATTCCTCATCCCACCCTCCAAGCCCCACTGCCCTGTGCTCCCTCCGTCCCCATTCCTGGCCTTTCGTCCAGCTCTCTAGGATTGCTGGTGTGACCCAGGCAGCCAGGAGAAATCGCTTTCTCGTAGTGACTCGCTCCCTTCTCCTTGTCTGCTCTGCAAGACCCCGTCTGTCCTGCTGAGCAGCGTCCCCTTCTCCTTGCTGGTGGGGATGGGGCTGGCTCTCCGATCTGCTTGCACCCCGCACAGCTGCTGCTGGGGGATGCTGTGGACTCAGCTCAGGACCCGTGGTGCTTGGTAGGGCTAATGCAGCGAGCCAGCCACTAGCCACAACCCTGGCTTGCTTTGTCGCTTGTCCCTGTGCCACTGCTGTCGAGCAGATCTGATCCAGCTCAAAACTGGCCCTGCTGGGCCAGGGGTTTGGTGCTGCCACTGAAGCAGGTGAGTGCTGAAGCTGCCATCTCTGCCGGGCAGAGCCCTGTCTCCAGCCCGTCTCCGATCAGCCCCAGGCATCTCCCACCAATCCCATCCTGGTTGGCACCTCCTTACCCCTCTCCCACCCTGTGCTTGCCCGCAGGGGTGCAGTCCCGGGAGAAGTCCCCGGAGGAGAGCACCGTCCCTGCGCGAAGGCGAACCCTGAGCGACAGCCACTATGAGAAGAGCTCACCGGAGCCCGGCTCGCCCCGCAGCCCCACCGTCCTCTCGCCCGAGGTGGTCAGCACCATCGCGGCCAACCCCGGAGGGAGGCCCAAGGAGGTGTGCCTGGTACCGGTGCTGGGGGGCTGGCAGGGGTCGGCCATCTGCGAGGAGGGGGAAGGCTTGGAGGCAGCTGGTGGGCTTTTGTTGTCCACGGCATCCCGGTGGTTTGGGGTTTAATGATGCTGTTTGGTGGTGGTTAGCAGGGAGGAGGTGAAAGCTTTCCTCCTCGAGGTTTGTGCCCGTTGCACAGATGGGACTGACCCTTTCTCCTGCTCTCCCCCCAGCCTCACCTCCACAGCTACAAGGAAGCCTTCGAGGAGATGGAGGGTGCTTCCCCCACCAGCCCAACCTCCGGCGGCGGTGAGATTTCTCCCCCCACCCCAGCCTTCCCTGTCTCGCCACAAACCCCTTACTCCGACCCCCGTAAGTGCCGCGGCTCCGGGAGGCGGAGGGACTCGGTGGGTGGCTCTCATCAAGCCAGAAATTTGCCAAGGGTCAGACAGCTCCGGGCTCCAGACACCCACTGCCATGATAATCCCTCCTCCTCTCCCTCCTCCTCTCTCCTCCACATCCCACCACCGGCATCCCACACTCAGCACCGTCCTGTCGGCTTTTCCCCGTCCTCCACTCGCTGGGGTGTTTCTCCAAAAGGGGTCATGAAGTGGGATGAGGAGAGGCAGGTTCTGAAGGACAGCATCATTCCACCCCGTCCCATTGCTGCACCTCCTCATCTTTTCTACCAGCATGGCACGACGGGCAGTGATGCTGCTACAGAGCAAGTGAGGGTGGTGGCGGGGGGTGCAGACAGGGCCAGGGGCTTGAGGCAGACCCTTGCACACTGTCCCACTTCTCACTCGCCGTTTCCAGAGCAGGAAGGGTATAGGGCTGGGAGCTGCCAGCACGGCACTTCGCATGCGTTCTGCCTCTGCTTCTCTGGCTCCTTTCTGACTAACCCCAGCTGTGCAGTCGTGGTGGGTTTGTGGGGACCGGCTTTGTGTGACTGGCTCTGGTGACGATCCCCGATGTGCAGCCGCCCAGTGCAACGGAGCAGCCGGTCAACTGGGAAACCCGTAGAAAAGATGGCAGCCTCCCTACCTCCCGCAAATAACCTTCTGTAGACTGACCACAGTGAGATGCTCTAGGGCTGGGGGTGCTGGGGGTGTGTCCTGGTCCCAGCCAGCAGCGCTGGTGGCGGTGGGGCCGCCTGCCCCTTGCAGCTCAGCCTGCTTCCTCGTGCTGCTGCTGTTTGTCCCCTGCAACAGCGTGCTGATGTTTGAGTCCCGTTTCATAGGATGCAGTGACCTGAGTGTGGGAATGTCCCCGGGGCATTTGGCAAGTTAGAAATGGCTTCGTTGTTCCTGGGGACCAGAGAGCTTGGCCCCAGGGCAGCAGTTCCTTGGCAGAGGGACAGTGACTCATTTTAGGGGATGAGTCACTTGCAGAGGTGGCAGAAGAGCCTGGCAGGGGACATGGCCCAGAGGCAGCGTTTCTTATCTGGTGCCAGCCAAGGAGGAAGTTTGAAGCTGAAGCTTTCAGTCTTCACCGTAGTGTCCCCAAGGGAGAAGCAGCAGCTGTTTCCTTCCGTGGGGACACTGCTGCCCCTGGGGAATTCCTAGCACTGGCAGGACCCTGCAGTTTGTCAGCTGGCAGTGGCACGGGACCAGATTTGGGGGAACCAGATTTGGGAAAATCAGCCACTTGACGGAGCCAGGGAGCGCACTGCCATCTTGCCCTCCCTTGGTTTCCCAGTGACTTGGCTGCTCCAGCCTGAGGCTGCCCTGAGGACGTGGCCTCGGGGAGTTTTTGGCTTTCCCACCACCCACCGCCTCCCAGCATCCCTGCTCCAGGTTGGGATGCTCTAACGCTGATGGAGGAGCAAACCCCCAGCTGAATCCTGGAGGTATCTCCAGAGGGTTAGCAAGCTGGGCTGTTTGCAGAGCTGGTGAAACGCAGCACTGGGGAGATGGGGCAGATCTGTGGGGCAGGAGGGGACGGGACAGCCATGCCCCATTAATCCCTGCCACCCAGCACTGCCGGTGCAGCCATAGCTGTCGCCATACATGCATAGGCAGCTCCCCCTGGTATGTATGTATGGGCACAGAGGTGCAGAGCTCACATGCGCATTGCCACCTCTGGGGAGGGGAACATGCTCTGTACAACCATTGTCACCTGCCCGTTGAGCTGTTCAGGGGCCAGTGGGTGTTGTGGCAGTCCTAGGGTGATGGGATGCGCTGGGACAGCCCAGTCTCAGCTCAGCCGGGGGTGGGGATCATTAGAGGGACTGGTTGGGTGGGAGGGGAAAGGGGCGATGAAGGAGGCTTTGTGCCTATGGTGGGAGCATTCCCTATGGGGACAAGGGCGAGAGATCGGGGCTGGGCCTGCCCTGGTGGGAGTTGCCCCCCTTCTCTGTCCTGCCAGCCCCCAGATGGGGCAGACTGCTTGTGTGCACGCTGTCCTTTGCGCATCACCAAGCAGAGGTGGGGAGTGGTGCTGTTCCCCAGGGTGCTGCTTCAAGTGAGGGCATCTCCTCCTGGAGCAACCCTGACCACAGCCTGTGGGTGGGATGGGGCTGACCGCCTGGGCAGCACCAGCTCCAGCCTTCCTGAAGCTTCCCCTCCCATCCCACCCTTAACGCTGTTGTTTCCCCCCCACCCCGGTGCCGACAGTGCGCTCTCCACCCGGCCTGGCCAAGACCCCGCTCTCAGCACTGGGGCTGAAGCCCCATAACCCAGCCGAGATCCTGCTGCACCCAGTGGGAGGTGAGTGCAGAGCGGGGTCTGTGGGTGGTGTTCCTTGGGGGACATCCGTGAGGACACCCCTGGGAGGGAACTTGGCTGGAGAAAGCACTTCTACCTCCCTGCTTTGGCTTGGCAGCTCTGGGGACCTTGATGCTTCCCTTTGGGGTACGGGGTTGTGCTGATCAGCCCCCCAACAGGGAAGACTCTGGTGGTGGAGGCTGGAAAACGTCAAGGTCCCGGCTCTTCCTCACCCCTTCATCCTCCCTCATCCCTTCATCCCTTCTCCTCCCAGCATAGCCGGAGGGCATCCATCCATGCTGGTTAGCCAGAACAGTATCCAGACCCCCCTGGAAAGGGGTCTCTGCCTGCTCGTTTGGTGCTAGCTGGATTTCTGGGAGCAGCCTAGACCTGAGTTCTGGACGTGACCTCTGGGATGCCCAGGCTGGACCCCGGCGGTGTCCGGGGATGGGAGGGCGTGGGGCTCTCCTTTGCTCTCTGTGTGCTCCTGTCTATGCAAAGCAAAGCTGCTTAACTTGGATTTCTGTCTCTCTCTGTCTCACGCCTCCCTTCTTCCACCTCCGCCCCCCTCCCATCGCTCCCCTCCATCTCTCAGAGCTAGAAGGGGAGGCGGGAGCTGCCTCTGAAGAAGGTAAGAAAGGCTGTTCCTTCCCTGTCTCTCTTCCCTGTGGGTGCCCATCACTCCGAGCACCGAGGGTGCCTTGGCCTGGCCCTGGGCTGCTCAGCGCCTGGGTACCCCCCAGTGGTGGTAAGGGTGCTGCGGGCTCCGGGGTGGCACATGGCCTCGGGGACAGAGCCTTACCCCATGTGCTGCCTGCTATCTGGCAGTTGTTGGGTGGTTTTGCTTTCTTCTTTAATGAAACTTTGTGCCCTCGGGGCCAAGATGGGGAACTATTTGTTCGAGATCCTTCCCAGGGAGGGGACGTCTTTTCTCAGCATGTTTGCTGCGCTTCCTGCGGCTCCGTCAGCATTTCTCCCTGGGAGTTCCTCAAAATACAAACAACCCCAACCTGCGCATTGTGTAACGCTGAAGAAAGTGTTTGCTTGAGGAAAACAGCACAAATATTCAGTTTCCAGAGCTGATTTTCCATTCCCGGGTTCTCCAGCCGCTTGTGTGGTGGTTAGCCCAGAGCACAGGTGTCCCCGCGCTGGCTGTGAGTGGCCCCTGCCAGCTTCTTGCCCTGTTTCTGTCCTGCATCCTCTTGGATAATGTGGTGGCTTGGGTGGGTTGACCGTGGTGTTTTGGCTTCAGGGAAGTGGTGGGAAATGTGGGGATGGCAATTTGGGGACACAGTGACAGCCAGTGTGGTGAGCCGATGGGAGGATGGTGGCACCGCTCTGGGCTGTTTAGGAAGGGAGATGTAATTTTGGGTGCCAAAAGGACACTGTGGTTCACCCCATGGTCTCGTGGCTTGGATGGGGTGGTGCTGGGAGGGGCTGGACATGGTCTGGGGATGTAGCTCCTATCAGCAGCTCCTCAGCACCCAGCTCAGTGCTCCATGAGGGTCTCCATCCCACTTGGACCTGGGGCTCTGCTCAGTCCCTCCCCATCCCCTGGAGCTGTGGGGATGCTTGGGCAGCGCTGGAGCTTGGGGCTACCTGCGCCCTGCAGGGAGGCTTTAGGACAGCCCGGTTCAGGCACAGGGCTGGGTATTCCTGGCCTGAGAACAGCCCTGCTCGGGTTCGGGGTTCCCAGATTGCTGCCCTCCCCCTGGTGACTCATGGCCTTTCCATTCCCCTGCTGTCTTCCTGTGTCCTCAGCCTCTTCCAAGAAAACACCAGGAGGCAAGATCTGAGTTTTCAAACTAAAAAAAATCATGCCCCAAACTTCCCAGTATTTTTTTTTCTGTATTGAACCGAACAGCTCAAACATGTGCCTGCAGTGGCACATGTCACCGTGGCTCATGGACGCGCTCGCACGTGGGCTCTCGGCCCTGCCACCCTTGTCCCTGAACCCAGCTCCTGCCTCACATCAGTCTCCGTGTTTGCAGGAGGGGCTGGTATTTTTGCAGCCATTTGGTCTTAACCTCTTGCAGGCTGACTCATATGTACTGTCTGGCTAATTTTAGTCTGGGGTGGGGAGACGGGTGGGAGATGTGAGTAGCTGCGAAATTAATTTAATTACCCAAGCAGCAATGTGTTTCTCCCAGCTGCCCTGGATGTCCCCCGGGGCACTGCCCTGTCCCTGTCACTCTGACTGTGTGTCCCGCCGGGTGCTCAGCCCAGTCTGACATCCTCGCTCTGTTTTTGGCTCTTTCCTGGGGTGGCGGAGCAGGGCTGGGCAGGGAGATCAGCCCTGCTGCATCTGCAGGCATGGAGACACGGGGAGGATCAGGGGAACCTGTGACCATCTTTTTCCTTGCAATCCTGAGCACAGCGCTGTGCGTTGGCCTCGCTGGCTGTCAGCGGGGCTGTCTTGCCTGCAGGCTTAGCCAGAGCCTGGCTGTTATGACTAATAATAATAATAATGTTTGTAATGCTAATTGCTGCTGTGGAGTCGCCTTGGGCATGGGCAGCCTGGAGCTGGCCATGCAAGGAGCTGCTGGAGCTGGGGACCTGCAAGGATGCCCAGCCCAAAGGGTTGCAGGCATCGGGGTGCTCTCGCTTAGGGTGCTGCAGGAGCATTGCTAGGGATGGGCCCCATCGCTGCACTCCTCGCTCCGCACCAGAAGTGTGGAGAAATTCAGGGGAAAGGGAGGAGGCAAGGAGGGAGGGCTGGGCTGACGGCTGCTCCTGGCATGGGGCAGCTTGGTGTCTCCAAAGGAAAGTTGCTTTTGTTGGGAGTGCTCACGGGCTCCAGTTTCCAGCAGGGATTGGGGAAAGCATTGGATGCTTCAGTGGAAGTACCTGGGGCTGCTTTCTGCTCTCGGCCGCTGGAGGTGGCTGGGAGAGGTGGGTTGCGCGGGGCAGCACCGCCGGCCCCGCCGTGAGTCAGCACAGGCTGTGCCGTGTCGCCAGCTCTATTTTTAGGGGCTGAGGATGAGCGCAGAGCACGACGTGTGCCCTGTGGCATCCCGGGCGGGGAGGGACTCTGGTTCAGCTGGGCAGAGGGACCCTGGCGTGGCGCTGAGCGAGGCTGGGTTGCGCCACATGGCCCCACGTGCTCTGATCTCCTTGGGGACAGGATTGAGCATGACCCTTCCCTCCCGGTGCCCGAGGCCTTCAGCATGCCTCGGAGGAATGTTGAGGCCCAGATGAGCCAGATGTTTTTGCGCAGCTTCTGGGGGATGGGGAGCCAGAGGAGCTCGGCTGAAATGGGGGTGTGGGGAAGGGCCCCCATTCCCATGCCGTTGCTGGTTGCGCGAGCTGTCGGCTCATCCCTTTCTCTTTCTCCGCAGAGCCCAGGAGCTATGTCGAGTCGGTGGCCAGGACTGCCACAACGGGCAGGGGAGGGAACCTGCCTGCTGCCCAGCCGGGGGGCCTGGAGGTGCCCGCCAGGAACGGTGCCTTCAGCAACTCCTTCACCGCGCCCAGCCCCGTCTCCACCAGCAGCCCCATTCACAGCGTTGACGGGTAAGTCTGGGGGGTGCGGGTCCCCAGGAGAAGTGGGGTCTGTGCTAACCCCCTGGGTCTGAGTTGTGCTGAGCATTGCTCCCTTGCAGTGTGACGGAGCCATCCATCCCTGTACCCTCCTCCCTGCCCAGCCAGGAAAGGGTGGCAGGGAGGAATGAACCGGGCATTTTGCTGGGAGAGGGGCTGGGAAAAGGCTCTGTCTGCGATATCGTGGTGGAGAATTGCTGTGTGTGTGGGAACTGAAGCTGCCTCCAGTCACTTCCCACAGCTGGCGGGACCCATGTTGCGACCAAGCAGCTCACTGGTGCTGTGCCTCAGTTTCCCTTGGAGGATGGGGGCCAGCCAGCAGGGCTGAATCCTCCTCTCCCCATCTCTCCACAGCACCTCGCTCCGCAGCTACCCATTGGAGGGCAGCCCCCACGGCACGGTTACGCCTCCCCACGCTGTGGCAGAGCCACCTTACCGCTCGCCCATCGTCTCCCAGACGCCCTCTGCTCACAGCAGCTACCAAACCTCGTCTCCATCATCCTTCCAAGCGGGTACCCTGGGCTCGCCATATGCCAGCCCTGACTACCCCGACGGCCGAGCCGGCTTCCAGCCGGACCCCCAGGCCCGGCCGCAGCCGCAGGTCAGCGTGGTGGGCGTCCACGCGCTGCCGGGGAGCCCCCGCACCCTGCACCGGACAGTGGCTACCAACACACCGCCCAGCCCCGGCTTTGGGCGAAGAGCCGCCAACCCCGCCGCCG
>VXAV01005114.1:247306-324850 GCA_013399715.1 Alectura lathami | reverse complement strand
CCCTTTGCTGTCGGTTTTGCTGCCTGTTAGGAAGGCTCTCGGTGGGGTTCGTTCGCTGCGTGTCCCCAAACAGGGACTCCTGTGTGCAAAACGGGGGGCTCCCATCCAACCTGGCTGCCTCCAGCCTTGACCCCCGGCAACTAATTTGGGGGATTGGCTGTGTCATCCTCTGCTGGAGGGATGCACCTGGGGGGCCCTGGGGAAATGAGGGGGTCGTTCCCGTTGGAGTTGAACAGCAGTATTAAACAAAGTTTGAGTTGCTCTGGATGCAGCATTTGCTGATCAGACCAAGCATGGAAAATAAACTCGTGGGGAGCAAACCCAGCCCCCGGCAGTGCGGCTGCAGGTCGACGCTCTGGGAGGGGGTGCCAGGAGCAGCCCCAGCCCCCAGGAACCACCTGGACCTGGATGCAGCCTCCGGGCACTGATTTTTTTTTCTTTTTTTTTTTTTTTTTTTTTTTTTTTTTTTTATTTTTTCCAGCGAAGCAGCCGAGCCGAAGCGCAAAGTGCGGCTGCGCTGAGCAAACCCCCGCCCAGCAGGTCGGGCAGGTAACAAACCAGTTGCCCCAAAAACCCAGACGGCAGCATCAGCAAAAGCCAAACCTTCCCGTTGGAGCAGGCAGGGAGATCAGACAGCAAAGGAGCCCGCAGGGGCTTGTTTGATTTCGTTCGTTTGTTTTGCAAATTGCGAGGTTGGTTTGGGGTTACTATTTTTTTTTTCCTTTTCCTTAAAAAGGAAAAAAAAAAAAAAAAAGGAAAAAAGGAAGCAACCCAACATTTCTGTTGGCGGATCCCATGCCACCGTGTTTTGCGTGTTGTTTTTTTTTTTTTTTCTGTTGTTGTTTTTGTTACTTTGGGAACGTTACAGATTTATTTGCTAATCAGTGTTAATGAACAGTTTAAAACTTTCAGACTTGCCCATTTCTGTGTATTTATATAGATGGAAAAATACGTTATATTTTGTATCTTTGTGCCCATGATGTCGTCGCGCGTGTAAAGATGACTTCGGTCGCACCATGTCCGCGTGTGAGTGTGTCTCCGCTTTCGTCTTCCCCTTTGTACAGTCGTCTGATTCTCTGCAGTTCATTGTATGGCTTTATAAAGTGGTAAAAACAAAAATCAGTTATATAAAATATACTGTTGCTTGGAATGCCAGCTTGGTGTCTGGATCGCTGGAAATGTATCCTGAATTTTAAGGGAGCACAGGAATAAATGCTCTGTTCTTTTTGCACAGGGGAAAAAAAAAAAAAAAAAAAAAAAAAAAAAAGAAAACAAACTGACAGCCGTGGGGGTGCTGTGTTTTCTGCGGGCTGTGCCCCCCCGTTCCTCGATGGTACGCCGGGGGCTGCCGCAGGGCGTGGGAAGGCAGAACCGCAGCTGCCGCTGCTCACCAGATGCGGGTTAACCAGGGAACCTCAGCGCTGCCTGCGTGGCTGCAGCTCAGCTTTTGGCCTTTGTTGGCCAGGAGGGATCCCCACAGCGTGCTGGGACCCTCTGCAAGCGCTGGGTGCTCTTTGCATCCCGCTGCTTCATTGCGAGTTATCCCAGGCACTGAGCGAAGGCGATGGGTGATGGCCCCCTGCAAACCCGACCCGTCACAATTCGGGCCGAGGTCTGCGCCCCTCGGGCCCCATGCACTGCCCTCTTTGGAGCCGGCCTGCTCCCCTGTGCCTGGCGAAACAAAGCAGCTCCCCCTGAAGTCGCGGCCCTGGCTTCTCCAGCGCCGGCGGAGCAGTTCGCAGCATCTGTCAGGGCCCTCAGCCCCCAGCTCCCTGGCTCTGCTCCTTCCCCTACTCGCTGAGTTGGTGGCCAAGCCCCGGCCCCCGGGATGGATTGAGTTTAATTATACAAGAAATATCAGCCAGAGCAGCGGCAGTTTCTCTGGCGCCAGCGCTGCTGCGGCTCAGAGGCTCGGAGCTTCTCCTGGGAGCCGGGAGCACTAAAAATACCTCCTGCCTTTCTCCAAAATAGCTGCAGGGCGAGGAGCGGATGGAGGGGGCTGCTCGGAGGGGACCCCGTGCTGTGGGGCTTGTACGAAAGCAGGAGGGGTTAAAAAAGGAAAAAGGGGAGGGAAGGGGGTGGGTTTTGGATCCCCCTCCCAAAACAGCCACCAGGCTGTGGGTGGGCAGCGGGGTGCCCCGCGGCCGGGCTGCACCGGGGACGAGGGGGGACGAGGCAGCACGGGCGGGCTGCTCCCAGCGAGCCAGAAAGCGCTGTGCCTTCCCGCTCCTCCTGCCTTTTTTTTTTTTTTTTTCTCCAGTTAATTCCCCATTTCCTTTCCAAAATTCCTCAGGAGCTTCTGGTTTGTGTTTTTCCTCAACATGTTCTTATCTGCCACCCGTGCTCCCTCGCTGGGTCGCACAGCACAGGCGTTTCGGGGGCTCCCTCTCTGCAGCTTGCTGCTGTCCCAGGCCAGGCTGGTGGCTCTGGTGTCACCATCAGAAGGTACAGCAGAAGCAAGTCCCACCAGAGCCACACCAGGAGCCTTCATTGCCTCTACCCCTGTGTATCAAGTCCCTTCCTTCAGGTTCCTAAAGCAGATTTTTTTTTTTTTTTTCCCCCTCTTGTTTCAGCCCCTGCTCTGGAGGCTCAGGGCCACCCAGGAGCAGTTCTGGAGAGACTGTGGGAGGTGGGGGGTGGTTCTCACTCCTCTCTGCCACCCACCTCTGGAAGTCAGAGATGGGCATGCTGGAGTGCAGCTGGGGTGGTGGGGATGGAACAGTTTCCTCTTCTTTATCTTTTACCCTCTTCCAGACTTTCTGGTTGTGCTGGGGCCCCTCAGAGGTTTCCCTAAAGGGGCAGAAAATGCGACACAGCCCAGCTTTGCATGAGCATCATGGCTGGTCCAGGCAAAGGCCAGGACCAGCCAGCATCCCCAGGGTGGAAAGGATCCGATGTGGGCAAAAGCCACCCTGGGGCTGGGGCAGTTGTGCTCACGTCTTCATCCTATTTGGCAAAGAGTGGCCCTGTCCCTTCTTGTTGCTACCACTGAAGCCAAGCATCCCCTGCCAGCCTGATCCTGCATTTGCCACGTAACACAGCACCAAAGGCAAGGGGTTCATCCACACGAACGATGCCAAATCCCTGCCTTGCAAAAACCCACATCCCCTTTCCTAGACCAGCCTGGGTTCTAGAGGGTTGCGGGGAAATGAGCTGGGACCCACACCTGTGCCTGCACAGCATGCCTGTCCTGGCACTGACACACGTGTGTGTGCACACATGAGCTTTGTGGCTGTGCACATGGGTGGCAGCACCTCCCCGCAGGCTGCAAGCCCTGCCACATCATACAGGATGCTGCTGCTGACCTACTGCATCCCTCAGATGCTTGGCCCCAAGGAGCCCTCCTGTTCACAAGCCCCTGGACCAGACCCTCAGCCCTTCTCTGTCACAGGACCGAGGTGGCTGAAGGAGACAGTACATGTGAGTGCCACCATCCATCTCAGCAGGGCCTGGGGAAGTGCTTTATAGGGCTGCTGATGAGAAATTAAATCCCAACAATGGCTCTAGGGGCATCATCACCTTGGGGAGGGACATGGACATAGCCCATGGTGCAGCAGTTGCCCGTTCTCCTTGGCCACAGTGGACAGAAAATGGCGACAAAGGGGATTGAGGTTAAATATTGAACAAAGAGGGACAGTACGGCCCTCTGGGATGGTTTAGCCGCAGAGGGAATGGAGCTGAAGCCCTGGGGGTGTCCGAGAGAAGGGAGCAGATGGGCTGAGGTCGCCCCATTTGGAGTAGGGCGGCCAGTGGGAGGTCCCTGGGAGCAGGGCAGTGGGCAGGACCGGGCTGTCCTCTGCCTTGTGAGGTTCTGGCTCCATCTACAGGGATGTGCCTCCAAGTGATGGAGGCCTTGGGCTGACGCATGCCCAAAACAGGCTGGATAGGAGCTCATGTCTCCTTGCCTGCAGCCAGCATCTCCTGCTACCCCTCTCCTACTGCCCACCTCCAAATTGTGCTCCTGCTCTTCTGCAAGGGTGGGAGGAGCTCAGGTGGGGGTGGGTTTGTATGTTGATGTGATCAAGGGGCTCAGAGCCTGCCCCTTGGCTGCAGGACTGGGGTGCAACCGGGGCTCCTTGAGCTGGTTGCAGAGCACTCCAGCACTGCTGGCCCAAGGCTCGTGGGGTCTTCACAGGCTCTGCCAAAGCTTTCCTGTGAGAAAGATACCCCCACAAGCAGCCTTGGATCCCATGGGACCAGTGCTCCCAGAGGAGAACCGTGGCCAGTGCAGACACGAGATCCTGGGTATGTGTTCAGGGCTGAAGCCTGGAGGATCTCCCAGGTGAAGTGAAGTCAGGCAGATGTCTCATCAAGACAGCCTAATTCACATGCTCAGGTGAGAAAAAGCAGCACAAGCCAGGTCTGGTCTCCCTGGTCTCCCCATCTGCCAGTAATTTTGGGTGGGTGTGGAGCAGTAACAAGCCCAGCTTGATCCATTTAGCCTAATGAAAGCAGTATTAGTGAAGGGGTGGGAAGCAGCTTGTTCACAGCTCCTCTGCTCCAGCCTGGGACAAGGGGGTTCTTCTAGTCCTTCTGATGCTCCTTCAGTTCCTGTCTCATTTGTGCTCTGCCTTGTATCTGCACCAAGCTGCACTACTGACAGCCTCCAACTTACTGTGCGAACATGTCCTTATGGTGAGATGAGCTGGTCTCTGTTTCCCCACAACCTGGTGATCCCAAGGGGATCCGCACCCTCCTACCTCTTGGCTCCCAGCCCATATTTGCTTTGACCCATTGTTTGCTGCTCTCATCTAGATGAGGCTCAGGCAGTGCACAGCAGAAGCAGGGCTGCAGTTCACCTCCAGCCAACACCGAGCTTTCCCCATGTGTCACTAAGGGCTCAGGGCATTGCTATGCTCTGATGGTAGCTGGACCCAGCAGGGTCGATGGCAGGGAAGGTAATGTTTGGTCCCCAAAGTAGGGGTCATTTGGGCACTGGTCTCCCTCCTCTCCATGTCTCTGCTCTCAGGGACAGAGGGCTGTGCCTGTCCTGGTGACACTGAGATGGCTGTGTGCCCTTAGCATGTCCTTTGTGGCAGCTTTTTGGTGGTGATGGTAGGGGTCCTGCTTTGGGTTTTCCTCCCTGAGTCAGGGAGTTTGCAATTACACGTGGAACTTGTAATGGTGCCAGACAGCTGGGACAGTCCCCAGGGAGGGACGTGTATGTATTCTATGTATGCATGTGCAAAGCACACGCAGGTACACTCACGTGCAGCTGTATTCAGTACAGGGCAGAAATCCCCCTCTGATCTCTTTTCTGCCACCTCTGCTAACTCCATGTTCCAGTGCTACCCACTCTTTATCTCCCCCTTCATTCTGAAAGAAAGGAAGAGAGAAAAATAGAAGGAAAGGAATGCAATATTTGCAAGCTCATTGTTTCAAGCCTCCAACAACTGGATAAAACAAGCCACCAGCGAGCAGCTTCTCGTGACTGTGCACAGAGCCCTTGCCAGAAGAGCCAGCCTCTAATGAAAGCCATATGCAGGAGGGGAGCAGGCATTTGAATTCAAGCAGGAATTCGGCAGCGCCCTCGGTCCTGGTGCAGCAGAGCTCTGCTGGGGTGTGCTGCAGCTGCCTGGGAGAGCTGGGGAGGAGAGGAGGAGAGTGATTTGTGGCTGGATGTCTGGCCACCTCGCTGCCTGTGGGGTGGCTTGTGTGAGAGCAGCTTGTCCTCGCTGGAGATGCTTAGCAAGCGCCTTTGGTTTTACTGAGGTCTGTTTTTTCCAGCGCTGCCGGGTATCTTTGCTGAGCCACTCTTGCTTGTTCCTCCAGCTGGGAGAGCAGAGGGGAAGCTTCACCCACCAGCCCTGGGGCAATCTGGAAAGGCTTTGGCTCATGTGGTCTCCCTCTCTGGGCTGGGATTTTGCAAGCACACTGGGCTGACAGGGGCGAAAACAGGGAGGAAAAACCTGGGTGGGGTGGGAGCAGATGGTTGTGGTGACTCAGGATATGGCCTTTGTAGTTTTTCCCCTCTGAGACAGCTTGGATTGAGCCAGGATCTCAGAGCAGCATCAGAGATTTCTGCCTGGTCCCTCTAGGATTTTACTGAAGTATTTGGACGACCCCTGGGAGGTGACTCCATGGATTGTATGCATGGAGAGGTTTCCAAAATGCCACAGCTTGGCCTGCTTGTGTCTCCTTGTGAGCATTCAGCATCCTTGGAGACCAATGGCTGTGACCACCTCAGCTGAAATCTCTTCCTCGACTGATATAAGATAGGTTAATTCCCACCAGCTTTGCTTTGTGCTCCTCTGTTCCCTGTGGAACACTTGTATTCATTGATGGGAGGAGAAAAAGAGGGGGTCTGTGCCCACAGTTTGGCCAACGCTGTCTCCAAAAGACCTTTCCACGCGCGTCCCCAGCCCTTGTTTCCGGCACCTCAGGAATGTCACTCCTCAGCTACGGCGATGGCGCTCAGGGCCCTGCCCTGAGAGAAGTGGGGAGAGGCTGTTGGTGGGGGCAGCGATCCCCCTGGGAGCACCGGAAAGGTTTGTAGGATGTGCTTGGGATGCCTGGGACATGTGGAGCAGCCAAGATGACATTCTGGCACCGCGCCCCTTGGTAAGATGTGAGGAGAAGCAGGAACCCGTGCCAAGGTCCTATTTTAAAGCAGCCACACTTGAGCCCTTTGATATGGATAGTGCTGGGGATAGGGTTTTACGTGTCTTTATGGCTCACACTTCCATGTGAGAGAAACCCCAGCCTTGCTCAGGCAGGCTGCTATCTGCCTTGGGCTGCAAGCGATGGCTGTCCTTCATTCCCAAGGGCCCCAGCCCCACGCAGGGGGAGATCCTGCACACTCCAGCAAGGAGAAGGTGCTCGACTGTCGGATTTCACGGGGCCCTGGTACTTGTTCTTGGATTTCTTCCCTTTCACTGCTGGGAAACTGGGAGCTGTCCCCTCTGCAGACCCCTCAGAAGCTGCTGCACAAAGGGAAGAAGAATGGCCATTGTGGAGCGCAGGGTTGTCGCAAACCAAGGACACTCACCACCAGGCCTCACAAGCCCCCACGAGGTCAGCACCATGCCATCCCACCTCTCATTTTGACCAAGCATTGTCTCAGAGCTCCCAGACCTTGGGGACCATGAGGTGTGGAGCTGCTGAAGGGTCTGGCAATGAAAATGCCAAGGCAACGCTGCAGATCCAAGCTCTGGGGACAGCTGCCCTCCTGTCCCCCGTTTTGCTCTCCCACCTATTTCCTCCTTTTTTTTTTTGGTGTCTCTGGAGGTCCAGCACTAGCTTCTCTTGTCTCCCCTCCAAATTCCTCCATCTGTGTGGGACCTTTCATTACTCAGAGAAGAAAACCCTGCACGCAGAAGATGCTCTGCTCTGCACCTAGGCCTCCTCCCAGCCCGAGATGCTCTTCGCTAGCACTGTGGGCTCGTACCACTAGAGGTCGGCCGGTCCCCACCGATGGGAGCGCTGGAAGCAGGATGGGGGAGCAGCAGGCCAAGGATGACTTGGCTGAGGGAGCCTTGTGTGTGGATGTGACAGATACTTCCTCCCCTATTGACATTTCTCCCGGCCCCAGGCCAGCTTTCCAGGCTTGGTGCTGCTCCTCATATAGATCGGTGTGTTTGACACGCTAGAAGAAAATCAGGTTTTTAAGGGCAGGGGAGCGCTGGAATAGCTTGAGTGCCAGCTTTTCCTGGAAAATAAAAAAAAGGTGCAAGCAGCCAGCCAGTGCAGGCAGAGCTCTGGCAGGTGCAAGGTAAAGAGTCACCCCCTGCCTCACAGAGAGGGTCCTGGCAGTGCTTGCACTCTTCCCTTTGCTCAGTGACCCGCAGGAACTGGTGCCTTCCAGTTGTGCCCTCAGGACCTTGTGCTGAGTGTGAAACCCTTTATCGCCAGCAGGTCAGGGTCCCACCCACTGTCAGAGCAATTAGCTCCAGGAATTCAAAGCAGGGGAATGGCTGGGTGTGGGTGTGTGGGAAGATCCAGCTCCTGTTCTGCTCGTGTCTGTCCATCTACAGAGTAAGCAAAGAGGCTGGCTTGGCACAGCTTGCAGCTGAGCTGAATGTACTGGTGGCGAGGGCATGGCAGACAGCAGGCTGCAGTTAAACACCAAGTGGTGTCTGGAGTTCCTTAGTCCAGCAAAACTGTGAACAGAAGGTGACAGGTTTGCTGTAAATGTTGCATTAAGGGGATAAGGAAGGATGTGAGCTTTGGTGTACCAGACACTGTCCCCAAAAGCACCCTTCATGCAGCCCTCCTGTCTGGCTGGCCTGTGCTCTTCTTGTAGGTGCTCTGTTCACATACCAGGTGAGACAGGCCCACCACAGCTGCCTTGCTTTATGAGAGCCAGGGATTAAGGTGTGCTGAGGCCCCAGCAGTAGCACAGGTGGCTTCCTGGGCCGGGACCCAGCCACCTTCCACGACGGCTGGAGGTGGGCTTAGGGCATGACACAGGCAGCCCAGACTCACACTGCTTTGCATATATGGACACTACACCAGTCTTCCTCAGCACTTTTTAGCACTCAGGGACCCTCTCCCCTTTCTGGAACATGACTCCCAAATGTCTGCACAGGAGGGTTTGCCTACTGCCTGCCCACAGCTAGACTCAGCGCAGAGAAGTCTGGTCTTATTTTTATTTCTTCACAGGTTTCTCATTTGCTTGCACATCTGAGGCTCTATCTATTACACCCTCTGGTTTCTCAGCTGCCTTGCAGGATGCTGCACTCTTGCAGTGTCCATGCAGCACGGTCCAACAAAGAGCCCATGGGACGGTTTTTCACCAGATCCTCAGGTCTCGGGGAGTTCTTGGAAGGGTGATGCAGTTAGTTCATTTACCTGTCCAAGTTTTAGGTCACTGCGGGAGCGAATCGCTCAGAGGATGTGTCTCAGTCCCCTGGGCAGCAGCCAGACCCAATTCCATCCAGATGCTCTCTAAATGACTTTCAGATGTCTCTCCTTGAGGAGAACAGCTTGGTACCTAACACCCGCTCTGGTGCGTGGCTCAGACAGGCTGCTCCCCGGCCAGTGCTTCCAAGAACTCTGCGATCCAGCGGCTCCCTCCGCTCGCCAGGCGCTCGGTGCTGCCAAACCTTCTGCAAGGAGATGGCGATGACAGAGTTTGCCTTACGGAAGGGGAGAAGCAAGCTTACCTCTGAGCGTGGGCCCAGCCAGCTATGGAGAAGTGGGTGAATGAAGCTGCAAAGCTCTGGAAAATCAGACCTCTGCACTGGTCACGACCATTCCAGCAACGGAGGGAACCTCGCTGGATGGAAGTCAGCCTTCTGCTGTTGGGCTCAGCTCCTAACTTCAAAAGGGGCCGAGCCTTAGCTGGTTTGAACTCAACATCTCAGTTCTTCCATTTATTACCTAAAGGAGGCCAATATTTGTAATTTTTGGAAACTCATTTCATGTAATCATAACCCTACAGTACAAGAGAGAAATACCGACATGTTTTGTGACACAAAAACCAGATACAGTGTATGGAAAATATAACCTCCTTCCATCTGGAAATGGCTTGGGACTATCTACTTGTTCTTGTAACTCATTCTCTACATGTCTCTGCTTCAAGGGTGATTTACTGCAAACATCTCAGTGTTCCTTTTGCTGTATTGATTCACAAGAAATCTTTTCACAATGAAATCATATTTTCCATGAACAAAAACACCAGTCAGATAGAAGATGAAGAATATTATTGTAACAGGAAAATGGTTAGGACAAAGAAAGCTTATAATTTTGTAAACAGAGGTTGGGAGGAGGCTTTTGGGATTGGGTTTCTGGGCAGTGAGTCAGAGGGTTTTTCTTTTCTTATTTTGAAGGCTCTACTGGCAAGGTCTACAACCTACAAAGAAATAAATATAAACAAATTTCCCTTCCAATACAGCTTTGATAGCTCCATTAGCAGCATCGAGAATTTGATGAAGGATGTGCCCAAGAACAGCGATGTGCTGCAGCGATGTGTTCTTGGTGAAGTGCTTTAAACTTAAAGGTCCTGACACCACTGACAGTGTGCCAGAGAGGATTTAGCCAGATGCTGTCTTCTCCTGCTGAATGTTTAAGTGAGCAGAGCCAGAAAATTTCGTGCCACACATGTCAAGGTATCACCCATTCTGAGGGGCAAAGGAGAGACAAGGAGAACACTTTCCAACTAAAATGAAAGTTTGAGGGTTAAAATATATATAAATATATATATATTTTTTACATTGGAAGAAAAGGCAACCATCTCTTTCTCCTCCCATTAGTCACAGTGAGTAACTGGGTGAAGTGTCTGATGGTGGTGGAAAGGAATGACATTTGGCAAAGAAAAACAGTTTATGGTATTTGCAAACACTTAGCAAAGCAGGTGATTACTGTTGTTTTGCTTGCTAAAACCATTCTTCTCTTTTGGACAACCCAACATCTTTTTGTGTAACAATCAGAAAAATGTGCAGGAAATTGTGAAATTTTTTTCTGCTATTTTCGTCCAGTTCTACAACTGCCTGTGATGACCAATTTGGTTTCTCAACGTTGCCACTCTGCTGGGATAGCTTATAGGGAAGGCATGTGTGGAATGGCTCCTCCCGAGGGAACTGTTCTGCATTGCCTGTGAATCCTCAGCTTCAACATGTTTTGGCACCAAGAAATGTGGAGAGAGAGAGGAGCTAGTAAGCAACTTCTGGGCAGCTCCATGCAGCTCACCTGGAACTGATTTTTGAGGGACTCATCGTCATCTGATGTAAATCAGCGCAGCTCCATGTTTGCTTGGTTCAGTTAGTTTCCAAAAGTCTTGCATCTGGGCAGGCAAAAGGTCTGCATGTCGTGGTCTTTCTGAGGCTACTGTCCTGCACCTCCTGTGTCCTCCAGGGTGGCTGTAGATGCTCATGAGCTCTGAGGCTTTCCTTCAGGTTTCTACCCTGATGGGGGAGGCAGGTATTTGACTGGGAGATTTTATGTGGGAGCAGAAAAAGTCTGCCTGGGCAGAACCGGGGAAATTCCTTTATGGGGCACGTGGCCTTTCTCGGTCCAGCGCCAGTGACGCTTCAGGAGCTGCTGATCTGGGGCCTTGTAAGCTCTGGCTCTGGTTTCACAGCTTTTGTGAGCTGCCTTGGAAAAGTCTCCAAACTTCTCATCCAGGTTCACCACGTCCTTTCCCAGCTGTGAAAATAACCCAGGGTGAGACAGAGAGCTACAGCCTCCTCGCTTCCCGTGGACCTCAGCAGATGTCGTGATGGATGGTGAAAGCCAGCTCTGTGGAGGTGTCAACAGAATCTGGCAGCAGAAGGAGCTTAGTTTATTCTGTCATTCATCAGGGCTGTGATTGCTGCCTGACAACCGGCAAAATCAGCTCATTTCATTCGACCAACAGTGAAACTCTAGATCTTTCCCTGCACAGTGCTTGGAGATCTTTCCAACCGTCTGCACGCCCCTGCTCTCTGGCTGGCCGGAAAGTGAGGCTTCAGTCAGGTGATGGGGTTAGCTCCGGTTCAGGCAGACACGGGGACAAGTAGTCTCAGATCAGCTTGGCAAGGCTGACGAGTCACAGTGTTCCTTGGCTTTTGCCTCCTTCCTTGCTGATGAGATTTGTTGAGGTGAGCTGTTGCTTCTGACATGGATCTCATCCTTAGCTGCAGGAGGTGGCTCGCTGAGGTGGCTGCCAGATTCCTATGCTCATCCATTCCAAATTACAGCTGACACACCTGACTTCGGCCTGAAAAGACAGCTACAGCTGCAGCGGGCAATCCAACAGAGAGCAGGGGAAGCCGCATGGTTGAGGTCTTCCTGGTCTTCCCCTTCCAGCTCCTTTCCCCATTGTAGACCCAGTGAGGGGTTGTGTGGGGCACAAAGCTAAGATGTGACAGAGCAGTGAGGTGAAATGCAGTGTTGCAAGGATTTTTGGTCATGCCAGCTCCTTATTTCATCCTTCACTGCACTTCCTTGGGAATGGTTTGATCTGTGAGGCCAGGCTGCCCAGCCTGCTTCCCAAAGCTTCAGGCTCCAAGCTGATGGTTATCCTTGCCCACTCTCCTGCTCTCAACCCCCAGGGCTTCTGCGGGAGAGATAAAAATATCCTAATGCACATAATTGAGCAGCACCATGATATAGGTATAGGGAAATCTCACGATGCTGCATCTAGAGCCCAGGCTAGTGGTTTGGAAAAGGTTCATCAGCTTTGGATGGCTTTCAGGGCCTGTTCTGCTTGCAGGATCCCTGCTTGTGTCGGAAGATGTGTCTCGGTGGAGCTGACAGGCAATGTGCTCAGAGCACTTCCTCCTGATTGCCTTGACTTTACCCATGGCCCTGTTCAGGCCCGAGCCGCTCACTGAACTCCACATTTCCTGAACATCTTGGCTCAGCTGCCTCTGGCTCCAAGAATGGGGCTGCTCGAGTGATGTGGTTTCTTTGTCTGCATGGCAGGGGCTGACAGGACCTGGCATTTGGCAGTGTGGGGAGGAAGAAGAGAAACTTGGCAGTGAAGGAGCTGCTCAGCGAGGCTGCTGTTGCAGAGGTGCCTGTGTCTGCAACTTTATTGCGATGGGAGATTGTAAATGGCATTTCTTAGCCACGTGAGGAAGTTCCTGGAGAGCATATATCAAGCCAAATCCTCAGGCTGCAACACAAACCTGCCTCCCGGAGTGCTGGTGGCTAGTGTGATGGCCTGGCCAAAACCCTGACTGGAACCAGTTTTCTGAAACCCTGTCTCCAAAGTGCAGGCAAATTCATGGGTACTTCGGAGAGAAACTTTATTTCCAGGTTAGATGTAGCAATAACCCCCAGCCAAAGCTCCAAGTTCTATCTACAGCCAGATACGATGTTTTATTTGGCTAGGAGGTGACACTGCTCTCTCCGTCTCTCCCTTGCCTCCTTGATTACATGTGGAGCCTACGGAGGAATCCAAGTCAAGGATGGATGAAAACCTCCTGGGACCCTGCAATGGCACGGGGGGCAATCTGCATCCTCCATCAATCGCTGTCCCAAAAGCGGGACCTGAACTGGCCGGGTCTGCACCCCTGGCACTCAGATCCACTTCTGTGAACCTCTCACTCTGCCACGGAAGCACGAACATTTCTCTGTGTGTGTGTGTGGCCACATCACTCGTTCAATTTTATTAATGGATTATTTATTCTCCAAAACATCTCCCAGATCCATTCAGAAGTGTTCAGCTCTGTTCTGGCAAGGAACAAAACCCAGGTTTGCAGGGAGTCCTGCAGCAGGGCTGGCAGGATGGTCTTGCCTCCAGCAGCCCTGTCCATCACCCTGATGCTCCTGTCCTTGTCCCTCTGGTGCCCAAGGCTGTGACAGCCCCTTTGCCCCTATGGGCTTGTCCTTGGGGGCTGGTCCCTGGAGTCTGTGATCTAGTCCCACATGTGTGGATGGAGGAGAAGTCTGGAGGTAAAGGAAGCCAGCAGAGCTGGGGCTTAGATCCCTGGTGACCCTTCCTCTGGGGCCAGCTGGGGAGCTGGTGGCTGGATCTGAGACACTGGAGGTGTCCCTGTGCCTTCTGATGGCAGCAGAGTAACTGGGAGGTGGCAGTGAGTCAGAGCCACCAGCTTTTCCCAGGTTGGAGAGGAGGTAGCAGACTCCCACCTTGGCCTCTCTTTGTAAGTCTCCTCAAAACTGTTAATGCTGACATGTACTACCACCCTGTCCCAAGTCGTAATTTGGTGGTTATGGACCACTTGCTCAAATGCCCCCTACTCCAATCCATAAAATAGATCAAAAAAAAAGAAATGGGGAAAAAAAAAAAAAAAGGGAGAAAGGAAGAAGCCCCAGAATTGACTCTGTGGGTGAAGACACCAGCTGAAAAGACAGAGTTATGCCCAGTCAATCTTAGACTGCTGGATTTGAAAGAGCAGCCTGGGAAAAGTGTGAAATCTGGGGTCTTTCCCCACGCCCAGTTTCCCTGTGCTCCCGTGATAGCTGCACAGTCCTGGCAGACCCGCTTGCGAACACTGGCTGCGAAAACTTGTGGAACTTTGCTTGTTCATCTGAAACAGTTCCCTTCAGCCCTTTCCCAGTCCCCCCAGTTCTGCTCTCCTCCTGGACCCCATCCCACCATGTGCCTGTCTGTCTCACTGTCTGCACAGATGTTTCCGTGCATCCAAGCAAGCAGCACGTTCCTGCCTGCAGAATGCAGCCCCACAGCTGTATTGCAAACAGCTGCCTGGGGGGGGTGGTGCCTGGCGGGGGGATTTCTTGCTGCACAGGGCCAGAGCCACATTTCAAATGCAGACCCCAAAGCAGGGTCAGGTACAGGGGATTTGCGCAGGTGATGGGTGGGAGCCTTCAGGCCCAAGGCATGAAGATGCTAATCCAGGAGAGATGCCTCTCCTCATGGGACTGAAACATCAGCCAGCTGAGATCAAAAGCCCTCGTTGCCTTCAGTTTCTTCCTCCAGATACTTTCTCCTTTTGCATTCCTTCCTCTTGAGCACATTCTCTGCCCTTCAGCCTAGCTAGCGGCCATTACAGCATGTATTGTGCCATGAATTATTAACAAACATGTTGACATCTGTCAGATGTCTTTGTGCTGATGTGCATTAATTCAGGCCTGACTTTGACTCTAGGCAGAAACTGCTGACCACCTACAGAGAGCCCCGAAAACCTCACGTAAAAGGAGGAGGCCTACACACAGGAGGAGGTCCTGAACACTGAGAGATGTCCTCGATACCCATCAAAGTCTTCGAATGTGACAGTAATAAAGCGGCAGACCTGAGGTTTGGGTGAATCTCTCCATGGTCCACAAGAAGTAAGGATCCAAGATATTCATGAATCAGGATTTCTTGCTTGATGAAGATAGTGAGGTCATGAGTAAATAAAAACATCACAGGGCACAGCATGGCATAAAGGAGAACCACGAGTCAAGAAATGACAGAAAGGACAGTACCAAAGGAGGGACAGAGGGATGGGTGCTAAGAACACTGTGGGTGGAAGTGAGGGGTGGGGAACAGCAGCAGAGCAGGAGGTGGGTGGCTGGTGGGAGGGAGGGATGTGAGGGCACTAATTGTGCTCAGGGGAGGAGTAGATGGAGAGAGTAGTCCTCCCTTGCAGCTAATATGGGAAAATGGCAGCAAATGGGCTGGGAGTAAAGGTGGTTCGTTACGACGACCTCACTTCTTTGCTTGCAAAACTCATCCCATCCCCACACAGGACAAGGTGGAACCTGCTGACATCCAGCTGCAGAGAAGGGCACCCTAGCCAGGCAGTACCTGGGAAGCTGGCGAAGTCGTGGCTGTGAAATGTCTCCCAGGAGCAGATAAACAATCGAGTAAATAAATAAACCAATCCAAATCCTACAGGCTGGGGGAGGAATGCAGAGCAGTCCCTGCAGCTACAGAAACTGCCTTGTCAGCATCCACGAGTGGCTGGCTGGCGTGCTGGCTCTGACAAAAATTGATGGGGACCATGTGGCAGTCAACGTAGGAGAGGGTGGGAGGGTGCCAAGTTTCCCTACGTATATGTGTGTGTGTGTATGTGAGTGTGTGCATTTATTATCCCATCTCTTCTGCAGTTGCCTGTGTGACCGGTGCCAGCAAGCTGTGGAGATGTGGCCTTTCCCTGGAACAAGGAATGCGTCAAGGAAAGTGCGGTTGCATATACTTACGAACATATGGAGGCCCTGGAGTCACGCCACATGGTCTGCCACTAAGTGAAATAGGCTGGCTAACTTCTCCCTGTGGCCACCAGGAGCAGCCCTGGGGGAGGGATGGCAGGGGGTGGGCACAGTGCATCTTCCAAAGCATGACTCGGAGGGGGAAGCACCTCCCTTTTCTCCTCCTGATCTCCCAGGAAGGGGAGAGGAACATGCAGGGATACAGGGTCCAGAAGCAGGAAGGGGAAGCTCAGATGTGAATTAAGACTCTCCAGAAGTAAGGCTCTATTGTGCCACGTTGCTTGGCCACCGCCCTCAAAGGTGAAGTGCTGTGTGAGCAGTGAGAGATGGGAAGAGGCTCCCAGTGTCAGGGGAAGAGGTAGGCAGAGGGCAAATAGGAGGCACCTTGCAGAAACAACTTCGGCAGCTCCTGAAAGGAAAAGGCAGGAGGTGATGCCTGGGAGAAGGAGGGCCAGCAGCACGTGGGCTGCTCCGTGGGCACAGCGAAAGGCAGTCACTGAGACAGATCATTTCTGCCTGCTTCTGTCGTGCTGCGGTGATGCTCATGTGGCCAAATGCTGACTGTCCTCCCTGTGCCCATGCAATCTGTGCAGTGAGCTTGGAAGAAAAAACTCTGCTTATAGAATGAGTCTGAAGACATCCCGGTGCACCGTCAGCGGATTGCACGAGCTGGGCTGAGGCTGAGGGACTCCTTCAACATTTTGAGTGCTTGGCCCTTCCTCCAGGCAGCCAGCCTCTGGATTCCGTTAGCTTCTCTTAATCTCTTCACTCCTCTAAATCGGGTCCTCTGCTACCTGCTCCTTTCCCACCAGCTTCTCTCTGCTATGATTCCTTTCCTGTCTCTTGTGTTCATTTTGGGAGAATTCTGTCCTTAAGGAAAACCGTGGGAAAACATGGAGGGGAGAACCCTCGGCACATTTGTGATTTTGCCAGCTAGTCTGCTGCAAGCCTGTAGAGCTCTGCTGAATGCCTCAGGCCAGCTGAGCCTGCCCAGGTTCAAGGCATCTTCAGACCCATGTCCAGGAGTCTTCCTTTTTTTTTTTTTTTTTTTTCCTGTAGAAATGGAATAGAGGTAATGAGCTAAAATTGAGACAAGTTCTGAATTACCTGTGCAGTGAGGATGTAATGTGTGAGGAACAAAGAAACACTGTGTTTTTCTAGAAACAAGATTCATGGGAACATAGGAATTTACATAGGGAATTCCTAGCAATAAAATGGGATGCCACTGTTAAAGGGAAACTAGGCTTTTTAAATAGGGGGTCAGAAAAAAAAGGCAGAAGCTAACATCTAAAACATACTGCTCTTGTATCATCAATTGCTCAGAGACAAAAGGCCTCCCATGTGGTTAATTGTTTGGGTGTAGAGGGAAATAACATGATTTCCTATCTTATTTATTGTTCTTGTGACAAGCTGAATGAGTACTGTCCTGGAGTTCTAGGAATTTTCTTACTGAAAAAGAACAACATCTGATTCTGATGTACAACATTGTTCAAATATTTCAGTGTAGGTTCAAAGTGTTCTCGAAAACATGGGCAGGCTGACCCATTCATCATCAGGCACTCAAGATGTGCCCAAACTCTTTCAGGGTACATCACTGGTGACGGTGTGAAGCTGTGCTTTGCAGTTCTTTAACACCATGTTCCTTGGGCTGTTGAGTCTTGGGCAGAGCTCTGGCTTTCCACTTCTATCAGCATACAAATTCAAATTTCACAGTGCCTTTGAGTGGAAAAGAACATATAAACATCATTACAAATATGTATATTAGGAGGCAGCTGAAGATTCCTGCGTGCCTGTAACCATCCTTATTTAATCTTTGTGCCCCGCAGATCTAAAAGATGAGAGGCAGCAGCTGGACGATGGGTAAATAGGAAGGGGGAGGTGACAGAGCATGGGTGACCAATGAAAATGCTAGGACATGCAGCTCTCAGCTGGCAGGGGACAGTGACCACAGCCTGCTCTCTGTTCCTAGCTAGCATACGCTACACTTCGTATCCCACGGCACACAGCGCCAGGATTTCTTTTAGCATTAAAATGTTCTGATGATACTAAACAAAGGAAAAGAAAAACAAAACAAAACAAACAACCTCTCCTTTCCTCCTTCTCTTTACACACACTTGTGCCAGGTCCGTAAGGAGATCGGGGAAGGAAAAGGCCGGCCGCGCTTGGCATAGCTGCACGAGGAAGCCCGGGATAAAGTAGCAGAGGGGGATTCCAGGCGTTACCACGCGAGGGGGATCGGGTGTGTGATGGGAAGCAGCAGGTGGGAGCGGAGATCAAGTCCTCTGCTGTATATGGCCACGCACGGACTTGGGGGGTCTCCTCTTGCATCAGCCTCTGGCGGGGACACCGGGGAAGCTGAACCTGTCCTCCAAACCCACGACCTCGCTGGTGGAAGAAGGGGTGCCAAGGAGGGGAGAGCGGGGGTTGTTCCTGTTTTAAAAGCTAGGAAAGAATTTTGTTTGGCATCAGAGCTCTGGCACCTCCCCAGGCATGTCGTGCCAGGTGCTACCGTGAGAGCTGTGCTTCGGTGTTAGCACCAGAAACAGAAGTTAGTTAACACTGTTCTGACCCCTCGGGATCTGGGGTCTGCAGCTTTCCTCCGCTTCCCACGTTTCCTTCCACACGACCCAGACCATTGTACCTGTGGGTGTGTGCGGGTGTGCATGCATGTGTGTGCTCGTGTTAGGATGGCACGGTGGTTTTGCGAACAGCGGCCTGCTGCAGCATCCATTTGCAGATCCCTTTTCAANATTTTTTTTTTTTTTTTTTTTTTTTTTTTTCCTGAACACTGCTTTATGTTCCAAAGGAAATTGCACTGCATTGTAAGTACACGTTTTCTAGGCAAATAGATTTCTTTACATTAGAGCTTGTGGGATGAAAAGCAAACAAAACTGAAAGGCAAAAACGAGATGAGTGTGCCCAAATCTGCTTCTTTCTTCTGACGTTTAAGAATTACATGGATTTTTACCTTGCTGCTTTCTGAACATGGTCTCCACAAGCCCTACCTGGTTATGGCCCTGTTTGTCCTGCACTGTAACACCTTTTGTGAAGTCTTGATCTGTCTCTGAGCCAGCCTGGGCAGACAGAAGCACTGCATGGTAGCAGGGATGAGAAGGGCCCCTATTTATTCAGAGCCTGATGCCTAAGGGTGCCCTAGGTTGCTGTGTGAACAAGGAAGCCTTGTTTCTCATGTGCCTTGCAGGTGAGCACCTTGGTGGATTCCCTGGAGCCTTGTAAAGGTTTGAGCTGATGAGCAGTGGGTGTTTTTTTTTTTTATTAGACTTTTCTCTTTTTCTTTTTTTATTTTTTTTCCTCCACTTGGCCAATAATTTTCATGACACTCATTGAAAGTTCCTCTTTCGGAGACCTATACTTCTTTGTTCTATTTTCTTAAAACTGGGCTGTGAGTTAAGAAGCTGTTAGGAAGGACCAGACAAATGCACTGGCAGACTAAAAGACACTGTGATCTCACATGCCTGGTTTCCTAAGTAAACCTGTCTAAAAGCCCCAGGGATCGTTACTGCATCATCTGTTACTTCCATCAGCCTTTGCTCAATGCAGGACTGTGATTTCTCCCAGAGCAAATGGGACCTGGCATCTTGTTAGAGAGATTTCTTAGTAGTGACCTGCGCAGTACTCAATTATCCCCCTGGAAACTGAAAAGGAAAGGTAGTTATTTTTTATTATTTTTATTTTTTTTTTTCCCCACATGTCCAGCTACTTTAAACCCAAAGATATAGGCAGCTAAGCTGGCTTGCAGAGCCAGTCTGCACAAAAACTTCTGCCCAGTCCTGCAGCTGGCCACAGCTCCTGTGGCTTTCTGATAGCTCAGCAGCCACAGGACATGTTCCTCCAGCTGCTGTGACACCAGGAAACCAGTCCTATGGCACTCTCTCATGTCTGGAGGCTTCCCCATCAGGTCTGTTTTGGACCTCTGTGGACTTAGTTGCGGGAAAAGTCCCTGCAGAAGCAGTTCAACAAGTGGGAAAGGTGAAGCTGGCTGACAGGTGCCCCTGGAGGCAGTTTTAGCTGCCTTGGATGCAGCTCCAAGAGAAACATCTCTAATGCCTGCGTTCATCTCTGGGATGTGTTTGGCTGCTCTAAGGTCTCTCATGCTCTCTCCAGCTAGGCACTTCACATGGATCCAGCCTGAAGCAGGCAGCTTTCCGCTGATCTCAGTAGGAGCCAGAGTAGCTCCTGTCACATAAAGCACACAGGTTGCCCAATGATGGCAAAAAAACAAACAAACAACAACAACAACAAAAAAAACTTTTTGCTGAGGTTTGAGTTATGTTTTTGGCAAAGCTTGTTTCTGATTTTTGGATCGTTTTTGTCCCTGCCTGATGACCACATGACATAGCAAAGCCAAATCCCTCTGGCCTGACTCTTCTCCTTTTCACCTCTTGTTTCCTCATGTGCAGATCGCCTCAGCTCCCAGCCAAAGCATACCCGTGTCCAAGCTTGCTTACGAGGTGCTTTCTGCCAGAAACTTCCCCTGGGAAATTTGAGAAACAAACAAACCAAGCAGCCCTCACAACATCCCAATGACAAACAAACAAACAAGCAAGCACACATGTGTTCCTGAATGGCATTTGACCCTGCTCTCCAGAGCCTGGGGGCAGGAGATGTAGTTTGGGATAAACACAGAACACTTGTGTCAGGGTGAATATTTGGAGCAAGCTGCACATCACTGACTTCTTCCCTGGGGAGTGGTAAAAGGAAAGCACTAGCCAAAGCTGTTTCTTGGGTCCAGCCTATCTAAAAGAGAATGGGAACAGGATGTTGTTACTACAGCCACCATTTCTCACCGAGCCAATGCTTGTTTCCTTTGCCTTCCTTCTCTGTAAGCAACCTGAAAGCCATTTCTCCAGAAGTGCTGGCTCCTGCCTGGAAACCTCTCTCCCCACCACTTCAGGTGTGATTGACCAGCCGTGTGTCACAGGGCTCATCAGCTCACACACCACCACTGCAGTCTGCTTGGGTGTTCCTGCTGCTGGGAAAGGCTGATGCTTTGTATGGAAAGAGCCAGGAGTCTGCCAAATCTCTCCTCTTAACCTTGCCTCTTGGAAGAAGTCCCATCTTTGCTTGCATGGAAGGATGCTTTGGACATTCAGAACATCATGTCTCTGCTTTCTGAGCTGAAGATCCACCTCCTCTGTCCGCAGAAGCAGCCCAGGCCTTTCAGTGGCAGCATGCAGCCATGTTCATACTCCCGAAATGCTGGAGCCAGCTGGGGCTTCAGAGAAACCTGAAGGAAGAAGAACACAGCTGTTCTCACTGTTGCCCTTAAAGGTGAAGGCACCGTGGGCAGGAATTCATTCTGGATCACATAAGCTGTCTCTCTGGATGATGCAGGATGATGGAGAAGGGAGAGAAATTTAAGTTCATTGCAAGCCCTTTCGAGAAAGAAGAATTCAGGTTAATTCATTTCTGTAGGAGCCAGCTCAAAGGAAGGCCACTTGCCTCTAAGGAGCATGTCCATAGAGAGGGCTGATGGAGGTTAGAGAAGCCAAAATACAAATTAAAGCAGGTGGCCTTTACTGATGTAACATGTGCAGGTGAAGCCATGGCTATGGGCCCCGCATGCTGTGCATCTCCTTTGCTCTCATGGCCACGAAGGATAAGGAGCTCTGCTCCAGGCAGCAGCTAAGTGCTGAAGGCAATACGGTGACATTATGCATCGGTTTCAGCATTCTCCTTGCCAAAAACGCCCATAGAGAAAAACCAATTTCTTCTACTGTGTCTAGATGGGCTGTGGCATTCTGGATGTTACTGAGCCGTGTGGCTGAGTGTCCTGCAGCTATTTTGACTCACTACATGTATGCAGAGAAGGCACTAAGAGGAGAACTCCTACAGATCCAGTTCAGAGTTTACTCCTCTCAGCTGAGATGAAGGAAATGATTTTGAGTTGTTGGAGCACAGAACCAACGCTCCCCCCTCTCACAACACCCCTACCTCCAGCCTCCCGTGGTACTCCCTGGGCACGCTGATAGGTGTTAGTTGCCTTGAACAGCCTCACCTGGGGCCACCACTCACGCCCTCCATCAGACTCCAGGAACCTCATTTAAGCGCAGCCCTGGGCCTTCAGGTCTTTCCTGAGCTATCCTGTTGGTGTGCCTGTCTGCAGTCTTGGTTCTGGTCCTGCCTCCTGGATAGGACTTCTGCTCCAAGTAGCTTGTCTCTGAAGTGCGTCCCTCTGAAGTGTGTTGCAGCTTGTAAGTCTAATGCCATTGTTTTTTATTTTTAAATGGTATTAGTCAATTTTATTTTCCTGGGCATGTGTGGGGGATTTCCTGTAGTGGACTGGGATTTCCTGTAATACAGTCAGTGAAAATCATAATACTTCTGCCTGTAGGTTTTTGTATGTGGTTATGGCCTTTATGACCTTCTGTTGAGGCTGTCCTGGGATGAGGAATCTCTGGTGGAGTCTGTGCTTGGTGACCAGAGACCACAAATGTGTCCAGCCCCTCCAGGAAATGCTGGACTTTGCAGACCAAGGTTTACTGGGTTGGGTTCTTGTGTTCTGTATTTCTCCTGGGAGGCTGATTTCCTCTGCACTCTTGTGCTGTGGGTGGTCTTGGACTGCAGCAGACAATGCTCTTGGTGTCCCACTGTTGTGGGGTGGAGAGAAAGTGGTGGAAGAGATCAGGAGACGGTCCCTGGTCAGACCGAGGCTGCTAGATGTGCATGCTGTGGGCACTGAGCAAGGCTGGCCGTGAGGATGAGGTGGATGGAGAAGGGGTTTATGTTGGGAGACCAAGCAAGTGGGTATGGCACCAAAAAACTGTGCAGGGATGGGTAGAAGACACAGGGATAAATAAATGAATAAGGGGGGCATGGACAGATGGGTAGTGTGGGAAGAGCTGAGCAGTGTCACCAGCAGAGGACCCTCTGCGTCAACCCCAGACCATGCCCCTGTCAGACTCTGCGTCTCGGCTGATGCTGCCCTTTTTGGGGCAGGCAGGAGATGAGCAGATGTGGAGCACACAGTGGATTTTATAATAACATGGTGGTTATAGACACTTGCCTAATGAAGACCAGATGGTCAGTTTTATTTTAAGTTGCCCTTTAACAACATTCCCATCTAAGCTGTGTTTTTTAAGAGATAGGTTTTTAATGAGATGCCCATAAGATCTTACAACACATCGGGTTTTAATCACGCTGGCCTATTCAAATGGCAGCGATGTCTTCAGCGCTCCTTCTGCATTTTTATGGTGTTTAATTCCTTCCCTCTGCTGTTCCTTACTCCAAATCTCAAATGGGCTGTGTCAAAGGGACTGTTCCTCCCAGCACGGGATGCTGCCCTTGCTGAACTCCTCTGCGCCTTTCTGCGCTGGGACTGAGGACAGATCTCCTTCCAGGAGAGAGAAGGCATGTTCTCCTCCCCCTTCAGAGGTCAGGGTACAAACCTGCTTCACAAAATAAAAGCTCGGATAACATATGCTGCTGTTGCAGGGGGGAGGCTGGGAGTGGTGTGATTAACCTTAAGAAGATGCTGTTATCAAAGCAAAGTACGTATTTGCTTTGGAACATCCCTCTCAATTTCCTGGGCATCACTGTGCGGCCCTACTGTAGGGAATGCCTGCCAGCCTCAGGCACACATCAGATGCTTTGGTGGTGATAAGCCACTGAGACAATACCCAGCACCATCACTCTATCCTCCTGCCAGCAGGGGGGATGTCACCAGCTCATCACCACTTAGGTGAGGCTGCAGAGGTGAGGTCCCTACCCCATGTGTGTGAACAAAGCAGGCACTCGGGTTTCTCACTGCTCTGTGGTCTACCACAGTGGCATGGTTGCGTCCTGGATAGCACAGGCAGCTCATGTCATCTCTGGAAGCTGGGTTCCAGTAGCCCCATGCCCACTTGCTCACTGGAGAGGCTTTCCTGCCTGGAGCATTGCTGGCTCATTGGGGCAGGGAGAGGAGAGGTGGAGACAGAATAGGGCAACAAGACTTGTTGATAGTCCTAGGTGAGCAGAACTGGGCTAGACTGCAGCTCTCCCACTTCCCAGCTCGCTGTGAGGCCCATGGGTTCATGCTGTTTACCTTTACTGTCTGTCAGCCCTCCAAGCCAAGCCTTCCATGATGTTCCTGGTAGGGATCAACATGACTTGTTTCCTTTTGCTGGTGCTCAGCTTGATAAAGAAAAAAAAAGCCCAGCCATAAGAAGCCAGTCTGCAGGCAGGCTCAGCAGAAATAATTATTCTCAAGCAGGCAGCCCTCATGTAATACATGTGTGGGGTCCTTTCCTGCCTGTCCGGCTCTTACAGGCATCAGCAAACCTTGGAGAAAGCAATGCATGACTTTTACCTCCTGCCCATCTGGGGATTTCATTTTTCCTGTTGATGTCAGAGGCTCTGTGAAATTACAGATGAGATCAAGCTCTGCTTTCCTTCCTGGAGTCTTGGCTGCCCTCTGGCAGAGCTCAAATGGAGACTGGACTGCGTTGGTTAAATGACATCAGCATGTTTCAAGAACTGTTATGTTTTTAGGGAGTATTTTTGCATGTTTACCCAGTTAACTTCCAGACATTTCAAACTCAAATTCTTTCCACTCATTGTAGGGTGGGGAAGGAACAGCACTGATGCATGGCACAGGTTTGGGGGAGCTTTCTCAGCCTTTCCTCTGCTTGTTGTAGTTCATCCAAAGTCAGCTCCAGTAAAATGCATCTTCCCTTCGCACCAGACTTGGCCCTGCTTTCTTAGCAGTTCTTTGGTGTTCAAGAGCTCTTGTGGGTAGGCAGCTGGAGACACCAGGAAATGCATCTTGTGCAGGGCACAAAAAGAAATAAAAGGAGTGGAGGAGAAACTGTGAGGGGTTTACTGACAAATTTAAGTCCAGATGTGACCTTGATCACATTAGCACAGGTGGACACTGCAATCACTCCTCAAGACTCACAGCAGAGCCTAAGTTATTAGGTACTGCTTTGGAGAAACCTGGGCTTCTTCCTGAATCACACCATCAGCAAGGTGGTGAGAGCTGTCCCCTCTGGAGGCACCTTGCCTTTCAGCACTGTGCCTTGCTGAGAGGCGTTCAACCCAGAGGGGCTGTGTGTCAGAGCGGCTGTGTGTCAGAGCAAGCAGCAGTGCTTCTTTTCCTTCGTGGCCTCCCCTTTGGAGGCTTGCTGACTCCTGCAGCCACTCTTTGCTTAATTCAGCAGCATCCTGGGGCCAGACGTGTCTGAAGTGGGGAAGGCATGAGCAGGGGTCTGGAGCACAGAGCCACAGCTGGGTGCAGGGCACTGGGGCTGTGTTATCTGAGCCCATAGTTGCTGTCTGGGCTCAGGGAGCTTTCTCTGGAGCTGTAGCAGCCTTGCAGGGAAAACAACAGCCATCGGAGGGAGCACCATGCATTTGACACAGAGTGGAGACCCCATTCTTCTTCCTCCCCTGCTCCCAGGGCTGGGGCATGCATCCTGCAGTCACGTGGAGTCAGTTACCTGTGCTGAGCTCCACTGCCTGGCAGCGGATGAGGGTCCTCAGCAGAGCTAGGGGTGAGGCAGACACAGGGAAGTGGCAACTAGGAAAATGGAGTTTGCCTGGTAAAGAGGCAGAGGTGGGGAAACTTTGAATACCAACCTGCTGGAAGTGTCTGTTGCCAGGAAGGTGGCTTCTCTGAACCACTGGAAGATGCTGCTTCATGCCCTCAGCAGCCACTCCTGGGACTGTGCTAAAAGAGGCTTGCTTGGCTTTTCACTCCCATGGTGGTGTGAGACAGAGCTGATGGTCTCAGCCCCTTCCCTGAAGCCAAGGCTTTATTTATTTATTTCTAGGCTCTTGCTGCTGCAAGGCAAGGGTGGCAGCTTGAGAAACTTGGTCTCAGCTGACGATTCTGTTTGGGCACATCAGGAATTGTCCCCAAGGCAAAAGAGCGCTTGAAATTGTCTTGCAAAATGAGGGAGGTTGTAACAAATCGAGTCATGTCAGTCCCAGTGTTGCTGGGACCTGAGCGTTGCAGCTGCAGGGGCAATAGGATTCTGCTGGCAAAATGAGGCATGGAGGGCTGGCAGGGAATCGTTGGTTACAGTGCAGGACCTCTGGCTGAGTGGCTCTGAGTCCAGCTGTGCCATAGATCCATGCAGCAGCTTGTTGTTTTCTCATTCTGTGATGATGAAAGCGTTGCACCACACTGTCTTCCTCGTGGGAAGAGAGGGGAACCTGCTTCCCATCGGAGGCTGAGACCACCAGACATAGCCCTGAGGTGCATGAAACACATGAAACCAGTCTGTGAGGGACACCACTGAACTGTTTCCTAGAGGTCAGTCAGAAATTTCATCAGATAGTCTTTATTTCCCTTGTGCAGGAACTTGCAATGGAAACAAACCCCAGAGCAGAGCACCTATTTTGAGCCCAAGCTTTGTAACGCCTTTGATGTGCTCTGTTGGAGACCACGTCCTCTCCAAGAGTGAGGCCACCCAAATGCAGCCACCAGCTCTGCCACCCTCTCTGCGAGGGGGCACAGCAAGGTCTTCCAGTCTCCCGTGGAAAGGGACAACCCTACCTCAGCAGTGAGGATGCTCAGGGTGAAGTCTTGCAGGTTGTGACTGCTTTGGCAACAAGTTCAAGCCCTGCTTGGGCCATCTGGCCTTAGAGCCTGAGCACAGCAGGTAGCAGTGCACCTCTGTGGGTTTGTATGGTTGAGTTCAGCTCTCCCTGTCCTGCAGCGGGATCCCTAATACAGCCCATGTCCTCTGTCTGGATGCTTTTCACAAATTCAGCAGTTTTGTATCTTTGAGATCTCTCCCCTTTGAGCAAACTCAGTGGAAAGGGTTTATGGATTCCAGAGCAGCTAATGAGGGAGGGAAAGACAGAGTGTGACATGCAGATGATGAGATTGAATTAGCCCATTCATTCAGAGAGCCATGTTAAAACTAAAACGCACATTGTAAAATAGGAGGGAGTGGAAGGTGGGGTTCACAGGAAGCCTGGCAGCCGTTGGAGTCCTTGATTGCTTGGTTTTGGAAATAGAAAGCAAAGCTGTCAACAAACAATAGAATATGAGCTCTTGCCACCCACCCTTCTGTTTAATCTTGAGAATAGGGATGCGGAAACTTTCCCTTTCTGTTGTTGTTTCAGTGGAAACACTGTGCCCCCTTGACCCTCATCAGAATGGATGCATCGTGTGCAATTAAACCTCTGCACAAAAGCTTTTTCCTTGTCTAGCCAACGCTTTTCCACTGCAGTTTGTCTTGACTGGAACGATACCTTACGTCCTGCCTCTTCACAGTGCTTGGTCTGAGCCACTTTTATTATTATTATTATCATTATTTTCTGTTTGGGTGTGCTCTGGTGCTGCTGCCACTAACTATGTTCTGCCTCACCCCACATTCATCTGAGAGGTCGTTCTGGGCTGTGTTGGTAGGGGACAGGGCGGGACAGGGGTATCTAACTGCCTCACAGCTGGCTTCTCTGTGGCTGTGGCTGGCTCACTGTGGCTTCTCAGAAGGGATAGGATCCTGCTGAAACTCTACCTTTGGTAGAGCAAACATGCATGACAAATCACATTTCTTAGAAAGCCCAGGGAACAGCAGGTGGCAGGCAAAAGGAACAGGCAAGTCCTGGCTACCATCTGTGGCTGAAGGGCACAAGGTGAGCATCGGGCTCTGAGATGCCAGTGTAGTCCTCTTGGGGGCTTGGAGGTGGTGTGTGCTGTGTCTAAGCCGAGCAAAACCACAGGTGGTGTTTTTCTTTTTTTCTTCATCTTTGTCCATAGAGACACATAGGATGCTCTGGTTCCCACCTTGATGACACAGGTGGTTTGGCTGGCACAGCTAACGATGACAGCTGAGGGTGTGTTTGCATTGCGTGCAGGACAGAGAGCAGACACCAGAAACCTTTAGGAACAAAGCAGCTTGTAACATGGTGAAGCACAGATGTGCATGCTCATATCACCTGAGGGGGCCTGCAAATGCACTGCAGCATGTCTGCATTTGTAACGTCTCCTTCAAATCTACCTGCAGTCGTGGATGGGCTGATGTCTGTTGTGACCGCTGGGATGGAGTGTGCCTGGGAGATGCAGCTGACAGACGCTCAGTGTGTGAGGAGAACTGGAGTTTGTACTGATGAGCTTGGAAGAGTCTAGAGACAGGTTTTGACTGTACATGTGTAAACAGGAAGATGTAAAACATTTTGGCTCCAGAACTGGGCTGGAGAGGCTCTGGAGATCTGGGGTTCTGTTTTTGATCTGGCTTTTCCTCTGGTGTCATCAGAGAGACTTCTGTTTAAGATATGCCTTGCCTCAGTTTCCCCTGGCTTACTCTCACAGTCAAATCGCAACCACATTGACAGCCTCCTTTGCTGATGGTGGTGATCAAGATAACTGGTGGTGTGCTGGCAGACATCCCTGTGGCATTCAAACCAGACGGCCTCTGTCTGCATCCTTAGCTCAGCATACATCTTAGATGGAAACGGGCAACGCATTTTTTTCCCAGAGGGACTCCTGGACCCCTTCCAAACATAGCTGAAAGCCATTCCCCAGGCCCTTGCAGAGCATTGCATGTGCCAAGGGCTAGCTGCCTGGCCCTTGCTCCTCCTCAGAGGCTCTGACCCTGTTCCTGGGCCTTGTCTGATCACACGTCCCTCCTCTGCCTGTGCCAGGATCCCATCCAGGGCTAAATGACTGCAAAATCACAATGACACCGATAGGGAACCTTGCATGGTCTGGAGGGTGCTAGCCTCACATTTAAAGGGGTCTTGGATCTTTAGATGGAGGAAGGCAGAGCTGGGTCAGAATCTGTCCCCTCCGGGAGGCTTCTTGGAGCAAAGGCGAACAAGAAATCATTCCCTCCAGTGAACCCAACAATCCTACTGCAAGTTCAGCAGTGTGGCAGGATCGACACAGAGTCAGAAATACTTGGAGCTGCATGAGGAAAGAGTAAAGTAATGAGATCTCAGGCATCAGCAGAGGGATCATCCTGGGAGCCAGGAAGGATTTAGCCCCTTGCTCTGCTCCTTTCAGCCACGCAAAATTGGCTGAGTGCGTTGTGGCAGGCCATTGCTTTCCTCCAAGGCATTAAGTTTTGGCTGCCATGAGAGGGAGGATATCAGTGTGCTGGTTTGGGACAGAAATCTCTATTCCTCTGAGTGGAAGCACAGATATTTCATTGAATAAGAATGTGCCGGGGCCAGAAAAGCTTTTGCCTCAATGATTTTACTTCTCCCAGGAAAGGTCAGTCTGAGGGGAACATCCTTTCCCACCCCATCACTTCCTACCTGCTTCATTGCTGAGTGAGGGTTCGTTGAGCGCAGGAACAGATGATCCCAAACCTCATCGTTGTCTGATCCTAGTTAGCCACCTTAGCTATGTATCTGAGCCCCTTTGACTCCTTGTCAGGTCTGCACAGAGTTGAGCTGAACTGACAAAGACTCTAATGCTTTGAAGTATGTCCTTTGTAAGGAAAGGTCTGTGCTGATGTAGTGGGTTTGGGCCTATCAGAAGTTCAGGGTATTTCACTCTTGTTGTTTGGCCTTCTCAGATTTTGCTTGTTGTCTTCTGTCCTGTGAATCAGATTGTGTTGGTGTGACTGTGTAGGAGCTGATGGAGTTACTCCCAGGCAGAATGTTTACTACCTTTTAGCCCAATGTGGAGGAAGCAGCTCATGTGCCCCTAAATCAAGGCTGTGCATAGTTCTCACGTGCTTTAGTTCAGCCCCTCAAAAATAAGACCAAATGCTTTGGGAAAATGACATGACTCATCTGAGTGCCCAGCTGATTCCTTTCCACTGCAAAACTCATGGCTCTTGACTTTTCCTCCCAATTGTGTGTTCACTCTGTGAAGCTGCAGATCGAGTTGGTTTGCTCACTGGATAGTCACATTGCCTCCCTTGGGAAAGAAAAGAGCAAACACAAGAAATCCATCTCTGCAGGCAGCTTGTGTTCAGCCCTGAATCTCTGTGACAGCTGAGCCATCAAAGTGGGATAGTGCTGGAGGTAAGCTCAGGTCCTACTGCTACAAAGCAAAGGGTAGAGCAGCTTCTTATCACCTCTATATTTAATTAAAGAGCAACGCTCAAGCCCGTTCCGATGTGACTGGGGATGGAAATACCCCATGAAAGTGATGGCAGTGTGGTCCTGCACAGCCTGGATTGACAGCATGGAGCTGTATGTGGTCCTGCTTCATGTCCATAGTGGCCTTGTTGCCATGTGTGGAGGGGAGAGATGGCCGCAGCCGCAGAACAAAGGAAGGCCAAAAGAAAAATGAGATGCATGATGGTGGAGAGTCCTGAAAGGAAGAAGGGAGAGTAGGCAAAAAGGAGAAAAAGCTGGGTTTTTGAGGAAGAAGAGTTGGCTTGCCAGGTAATCTTTTTCTTCCCAAGTGCTCCCCAGCTCTAATTTATACAATATAAATAATTAAAAGCTGTGCAGGCCCAGTGCTAATCCTTGTGGTATTCCACAAGCAACTTCCTTCCCTCTTAGAAAGGATTCCATTGAGAATTATCCCACAGTTCTGGCTCTGCAGCCAATTTTCCACTCTCTTCCACGAGTCAGCGAGGAGGGCCTGTGCTCTCCTTTCCCTTGGTCCAGCCTCTCCCAAACACATGGCAGAGAAATCCCAGTATGCAAGGCCTTTCGCCCAGGGCTATCTGCCCTCGCAGCAGGCCTGGAGGGGGGAGGAGGAGGTCTTGTGCAAAGCTGTGATTTCTGAAACCAGCTTCAACCACACCACATCCATTTGGGCGCATAAATCAGCTCTGCAGCAGTTGTGCCTTACCACCGCAGCTGAAGCTTGACAGTCTGAATTGATATGGCAGTGTGGCATTGTCCCAGAAGCGCAGGGCAGTAACGGAGAGCAATTTAACCTGTTCACATGCGTGCAGTGCTGTGGGAGCAGCAGTAACGGGATGGAGACCCTGGAATAATGAAGGGGTTGTTCTTTCTTCCTTTTCCTGTAGTAAATTGACTGGATATGCCTTGCTGTCACCAGGAGTATGGGTTTAGAAGGGATTATGGAGACATGGTTAGCCTGTGACACGTATCCTGTGTATGAAATGGAACATTTCCATGGTGCTTTGGGCAAGGCTGAATACTTCTGGTCAGAGAAGGGTTGGAATATAACTCTGAAGAAGTCTTTAGCTGCAATCCCTGTTCCTTAGGGGTGAGGACAAAAATTAGTTCTAGGCAATCTCTCTTGGAGAGAGGAGAGCCAAGCCTTGAAGACTATCAGCCATGTGTTGCTGGAAAGGCACAGATCTAGGGTTGATGCCAACATTTTGCAATGGGAGGAAGGAGGAACGAGAAGCATATTTGCAGAGAGCTGTTGCAAAAGCTGGAGGGGACTTTTAAACACAAGAAATTACCTGACTGTGAGCAAAGAGAAGACTATTGTGCTTTCATACATTCAGAATCCTTGCTCTGCTCTGCTCACGCTTCCTCAGAGGAGAAAGGGAGTAAATTCCTAGTTGCTGAGTTAGAGATTAGGAGTCAAGAATTTGCGAACTGGCTCAATTGCAAGAAGTACTTTCAACAGCAAGTTTGAAAACCAAGTAGTGCTTCAGCAGCCAGTTCTACAGGGCTGCACCAACCAGCATTGTGCTGCTCATGTTCCCCTCTGTTCCTACTGCTTTAATTTTGTCCGAAGTAGAATAGCTCAGGAGCTTGGTTTTCCACCTCGGCCAACAGATTGTGGTATAAGCAATGAAACACAAAGTGCCTGCAGACCCTGGATGAGACAGTGGCAGTCTGTGCATCTGGGCTCCTCTGAGCTCCCGTAGATGGCCAGGCCGCAATGCTATCCCCTGAAGATGTGGCAGGAGTCTGGGAGAACCAGATATTCAAACAGCCGGTGGGAAGGATACATGCTTGGTTTAAAGAGGAATCGCAGGTGCATATTTTGCGAAGTGACATTCCTCACTGTTTGTCACCAACATCAGACCCAGATTTGCTAGCCCAGCATTGCCCGTGACGTTCCCTGGTGTTCTAGTGTTTGGCAAAGCAAATACAAGGAGAAGGCAATACCTTGTGACTGAGGATTCGGGCAGGACAGCAGTGAGGCCAGCCATGAACTGAAGCACACCAGTGTTTGTGTAGTGAGGACAATACAGCTCCCATGAAAATCCAGGAGGGGTGCTGTTGTTGCATGCTCTGGCTAGCCGCCGCTAATGAATCATCCAGCTCCTGGATCATTCCCATGAAGGGGACGGAAAATGGATCCAGTCCAGAGATCTTGGGAGTTCATTGCAATGTGATAACCCTGTTTACTACTTTAAGAGCTCCAGAAGTTCAGGAGGTGCTGGCGGAACATCTGCTTATTGCAGGACCTTGCCAGCCGCCCGTTGGGGATGATAGCTGTGCTTCTTTGTCCATTTGGGATGCTTCAGAAACAGTGCAATGCTGTGTCCTGAGGAAGAGTAAACGGGTCTGGGGAGAAGAAACTCTTCCCAATGGAAATGCAAAGCTCTGCTAAACTTTCTGCTAGCCTAGCTCAAATAATTCTCCCGGGGCAGAGTAGCCGGCAGCTGGGGTCATAGTGCCCTTAAGGTTCCCATTTTTTTTTTTTTTTTTCCATGCTGATCCACTTGCAGAAACTCAAATTACTGGATGAAACATACCTGTGGAAGATTTCCGATTGGACCTAAAAACCCTACCAAGCATGTGTAAGAATCTGCTGGTGCATGTTTTCTGCAGGAAATGGATATGGGGAGGAAGTAAATGCAGTCGAAAATAATCCTGGGGTTAATAAAAGGATAACAAACTCTGGGAATAAATGAAAGCTGCAGCTGCACAGTTGATTTCAAAGTTACCCAAAGGCAGGTGACTGCCCCACTGTGCTGGCAGCTCTCTGCACGGATGTCTGTGTGCGCTAGGCTGGGGATAAATGCCTTTTTGGGGACTTGGCTCTAGCTTCATGTTCCTGCTTTCTTACAAACAACCTGCAGGACCTCTAGCTCCTGTATGGAGCATGAAAAGGGCTGGGGAATGGACCTGAGCTCTGCAGCCCTAACCCTGGGGCCATGCTGAGGGTGGTCTCGTGAGCCGTGT
Organism: Alectura lathami; assembly: GCA_013399715.1. NCBI lineage: Eukaryota > Metazoa > Chordata > Aves > Galliformes > Megapodiidae > Alectura > Alectura lathami. The sequence goes on along the minus strand of VXAV01005114.1, from coordinate 292,333 downwards.
TCACCGCTGAAGCCATGCAGTGATGCGAGCCATGCAGGAGGCTGATGCAGAAGCAGAGGCCAGAAAGGGAGCTGCCAAGTTGCCCACACCCTGCTCCTGACCTTGGTGTGTTCCACAGGGACAGGCTGTGCCCACAAGAGAAAGAGAGCTGCAAAGAAAGGCATTATCCTCCATGCCCTGAGCAGGGGCAGAGCCGCAGTGGAAGCCCCGTGCCTGTGGGCAGTTCATCTCAGGGAGCTGCTGGCAGGAGGCAGGTTTGCCACAGGCTCCTTTCACAAAACAGAGGGTGACCCAGCCTGGTGTGTGCTCCTCCCTGCCTCGCTGCCCAGGAGAGGGATCCTGGAAGCCTGTGGCTGTTCTGGGGAGCAAACATATCATTTAAGGTCAGCCCTGGTGCCATTTGGAGCGAAGCTCCTATTTCCTCAACTGAAACAGCCAGTTCTGAATGTAATTACAGGATTAAAGGCGTGTTCTGGGGCTGAACACATGATTTATAAGCAAAGGTTACACTTTCAGTCTGTTTACAATGTGCTCTTGGCCCTGCTTAACCCTTTCTTTGCTTAAGACAAATGTCTGTGCATTTCGGTCATGGCAGAAGCTGTGATAATTTTCCAGATAAAAGGAAATACAAAGGTAGTGCCTTTACTCCTGTTCTGCTGCTCATGCATGATGGTGAGATGTAGAGGGGTAAAGAAAACACTTGTGCTCCCCAGTGGGGCCGTTTAATGTGTTCATCCTTTGGCAGGGGAAATGAGTGTTCTGATTTTTCTCCCTGTTGTAACTTCTGAGCTGACCAGAGAGCTGCAGCTGGAGCACCAGCAGAAAGTCCCCCCAAAACCTGAAGTTTTAGCTGTACATGAAGATCTCCATGGCGTTCTTCAGTACTTCCCAAAGCCTTTCTCGATGCTGGTCCCTGGACAGCAAGGTTGAAGAAAACAGTTATGAAGATGAAGCCTGACACGTGTTCAGGGCTTGGCACATTTGACAACTTTATGTTGATTTTTTTTTTTCCTATGGAATCCACCAGTTGTGGTGAAACCAGATCCTATCACTGTATAAGGATCCAGAGATCTCATAACTCTAGAGAGAATTTCTTACTCTTTTTGAATGCATAGTATGTGTAGTGATTAAATGAGGCACAAAGAGTAGACTATCTGAATACAGGTACAGTATTCAAAATTCCCAATTTATATCCAGAAATTTGTCAAATCTAATTTTTCTAGTGGTTTTAGGGATGACAGTACCACTTTCCTGCTTACCATAGCATTTCTTTAAGAGCTCTAGTTGGATTCAGAGCTACAACAGCCTACATCACCGCTACTTTAGGTGGAGCTGCCCTCCTTGAAGAGCTATGGGTTACATTTTACCAAGCAGGAGCACAGATTAGAACCAACATTCTTCTCATCTAGTTTGTAAGTTGCTATTTTCAGATGGTATGCAATACCAAAGCAACTCAAGTATTTTGCTGCAGGTTCAGGGCTGTGAGTTCAACTTTTCTTTTGTGCTTTTTGTGAAGGCTTCCTGCCAAACTGGGAGTGAAGAGGTACCTTGTTGTTCTGACTGCAGGTCAGAAGCAGTGAGGATCAAGTCTCTGATGTGAAACTGGGCATGTGCTCTGTGGACATAGTCTTGGCCATGAAAAAGCTATAAATTTTTCATAAGAAAAAGGTCTGAAAAGAAATATCTGCGGTTTACAAGGGGAAATGGAGTTTATTTACATTGTCTGTCCTTCCTTCCTCCCTTGAAGATGACTTCCCCTTCCACAACACGTTTCTGGAGCTGCCTCTGTCCTCAGGGAAGAAATCTCCCTGCCCTTGCCCTGGCTTCCTCTGTGGTTTTTGTGCAATGAGGATGATGGGCTATTGCTAACACAACCTCACAAGAAGCAAAAAAGAGGAGATGTAGGCCTGGAAATTCACAAGGCCACTGGGCCAAATTGATGTCATGCTCCAAATGTGAGAATTCTGGTATGGAATCAATGCCTAGGGCATTTTATTGTCTGCTTGATGCGTGCTATCTTCCTTGTATTCTTACAAATGGAAAGGATTTATGGTGCTTATAACCCTTGCCATTTTTATCCAAGATGAAGGACATTGTCAACGCCAAGAGGGGGCTGTCTGTCACGGTCACTTTCTGTGTTTAGATCACTTAAGGGTGACTAATGACAACCCAGAAGTTGGATGCAGGTTCCAATATCCAGGTCACAGGCAGGCTTACCATTCTGGGGGTGTGTTTGTTGTAGGGGCTGTGTTGACCCAGGTCAGACTTGGTAGGGTTTGTTAAGAAAGCTGCAGCTCTAAGCTGCATCTGCCTGCTCCCTGAGCACCTGGCTGGGAGTACAAGAGTTTCTCAAGAATTTAGAAGTTAGCCATTCTTGGCTCAAGTTGTGGCATTGCTCAGCTATTTTTGTTGGGCTGGCAAGACGCCAACCATCTAGCCACCCGTCTAATTTGTTACTATAGCACCCATGCCCCTAGAAGCCTAGAGCACCAGGTTGCAATCAGGAAGACCTGGACTTCCAGGGAAGGATGAAGCAGAGGAAATGAGAAACCCTATCATTTGTGTGCCAGGGTAATGTTGTCATTACCACAAGTCTGAAACCCTGGCTCAACCCCTTGGGTGCTAATAACCAGCTGAACAGTGATAGCTGGTTGCATGTGGAAGTGGGTTTTAATAGGACCACATGCACGGTGATATTATCTATGGACAAAGGAGGAGAGGCAAGTTGGAAAAAAGGAAAAGCTGTTCTCCCAAAGATGGTGACCATGCAAAAGATAGGGTTTACAGTGAATGTCCAGCTGAATGTGCATTCCTAGTACAGTGATGTGGTTAGAAGAGCTGACACAACCCTTTGAGTTACAGGGGTATAAAGGAACTCATCTGGTGTTACACCAAGTAAACGGAACAGAATCTCTGCTTGCAAACTCGAAGTCAGGAGATCAGAAGTGCCTGGAAAGAGGCTTCCTGTGCAACCTTCATTTGCGCATGGTGGCATAACTTTTTTTTAATCCTTTGATGTCCCTGAATGACTTGGTGTACAGTGGACGTGGCTCCCTGGTGATCACACAGGTGATTGCTCAGCTCCCCTTCAGTTCAGCTGCAGGATGAGTGCTCAGCTTTGTCCTAACCCAGAGCCTGAGTGTCTCCAAGGGATTGCCAGGTACCAAGGACCACAAGGTGACTGCTGGTGAAAACTTTTTAGATGGACTTGCCCAGCAGGATGCTCTCCTATCTGGAGTAGAATGCATTTCAGCTTCCAATTGCACCTCTCCTACTCAGTGGCATTGATAACCTGATGGGGTGCCAGGCTGATGCATTCCTTCTCTGAACCTGCAGAAAAATAAGGAAGGCAGTGTGATTATATCATGGGTAGCAGTGAGAGCGCTTTCTGTACCATGGGGATGAGTTGCAGCATCACTGCAGCCTTTCTGAAGGGAAATTTGGAGGCCTACGGTGCCTGCTGGTGCCTGAAATGCCAGTGATCTTGCAGGCCTTCCAGTGCGGTGATTGCAGAGGGGGAGGACTGATGCTGTGGCTCAGCCACTAGTCTGAGTCCTGGGAGCTGTGGGTTTATTTCCTGGCTCTGCTGCTGGCTCCCAGCAGACAGGGCTTGCAGTGGTGCTCTCTAGCTCTGTTCCCCAACTGCTCATTGCATGGTATCATGTTATTTTAAAACCCCAACCCAGCTGCAATAAAATGCCTCATATTACAGGACAACCCACAGCTTTGTTTGTGTCTTTGGTGGGTAATTTGCAAGGGGACATAGGCCCCAGCCGAAAACCCTGAAGACCCTGGCCCCCCGACATTGGAGTCTGAATCCTGCAGCTTTTGTGCAATTGGAAATGAGGTGCTGCAGTGGTTGAGTCAGCAATCTCTGATAATGCTCTTGTGGTGAAACGTCCCTCTGTGCCCAGAGTTTGCATGAAGCCCGCTCAGTACTTAAGTCTCACTTGGTGCCACAAAGTATAGCTTGATTTGGGCTTGAGATGAATCTCAGCCACTGCTGGAATGGGGTGCACAAATACATGCTGGAGAGGTGGGGTCCTCCCTTAACGTGTAGGAGAGACAGGCAGTGTGCAGATTCTTCTTAACATCCATTGATCTGGAGGGAGTCTTGAGAAACGTGAGTCATTCCTTTCCCTACTCCTGTCTCCTTCTGCCTGGTGCTGTTTAAACCTCCAAATTAAGAGTAACACTCTGTAGCAGCAAATTTATAATCTCAAGCAAGACACAATATGTGGATATGGAGAGATGAGCACAAAGGCACAGAACCACGTGGTCTCGAGGTTTCATGAAGATCTCATGAGCATCTCTGTCTTGGAGAAATTAAGGGAAGGATTTGTCAGGGCTGCTGCTACAGCCACACCTGGATTACAACACTCTGCCTTAGGCATTCTTTTGGCAGAGGGGCATTGCCAAAGTGGGGAGGAAAGCAAACAAAAAAATCTGGAAGTGTGTTGGAGAAATTGTGGAAGAGCGATGAGAAAATCAACAAGCTGCACAGCAGTTGACTTGGGAGAGAGGTAACAGAAAGATGCACAGTCAAAAAAAGGACATTCAGGAGGTGGTGAGAATCCAGCAAAAAAAAAAAAAAAAGTTTAAGAAAGAGATGTAATGGACATATGGCTTGGTGGCAGAGCCAAGCTTCCTCCAGTATGAGCCATCTGTTGAGACAGTACCTGCAGACACTAAGTGGGACAAGGAGCACTTTGCAGCTGATGCTGGGACAGGCCACAGCTGTGGTGCTTGAACATGTGAGGTGTGGCCCCACTGATGTGGGAGAAGCATAGGAAGGGGAAAGGCTAGGCCTTCTTCACAGACACCCCTGAACCTGGTCCTACCACACTGTGTCAAAAAAGAAGCTCAGAGGTCTGAAGGTAACTGAAGGAGCAACAAAGCCTAAACCCCATGGACGGAAGCAGAAGACAAGTTTTCTGCCATTACATTTTCTGTAGAAACTCTCTTTTTCTAGGGAACCACCATCATTTGAGCTATTTTAAGACCAGACCGGATTGAGCTCTAGGAAATGCACAATAAGAAGCTGCCCCAGGACTGGCAGGGAAAGATGCCAGCTGGTCAAAGCCTTTTCAGCAATGTCGCCATTTCTACAAATGTTTATATTTCCTTGCCAGTCCTGTGGACAATTAAGCGAAGGCTTGGCTGAGATGTGGGCTATCATTATTGGTCTAGACGCTGGATTGGCTCCACATCATAAAAAATCTTAAAGAGATGTATGAAGCAGTCATTTACAAAATGAAGAGAGCACTCTGCAGATCTATAAATGTTTCCTTCTTTTTGCAGGTCACAACTCCTATGCATCCATGGCCAACAACTTCACTGAATGGTCGCGAGTCAGTCCCTGGGAGACAAGTCAGCAGTTCCACTTCCTATGCGCATGCTTGCACGTGCTCCAAAAGGAAGGACAGCAGTAGCTCAGTTTTCTTCTCTGGCTCTGATCTGAAAGCTTGTTGAGTGCCTTTGTCTCCTGCTGCTGTCAAGTGGTGCTTAGCACTTCCAACAACCTTCTAGCACTGGAGATTTGGCTGTAGGCAGGCCTGCTAGGTCTGACCGCTGGAGAGGGATCTGTCTTACCTCCATTGTCTAGCTACACAAGGTGAAGGAAAGCTAGAAGTGGAGGCCAAAGGGAAGTGACTCATCAGCCACTCAACCATGTCAAAGCACTGCTGGGGACCTGGAGATAATCTAAGATAAATGGGAACCTGATCTTTTCTCCCCAAGTTGGCCGCCTCCTTGGCTTTGGGGAGTGAGTTGTGTTAGCAGTCAGTGGTGAAATCCATGGTTCAAGGGCTTGTTTTTAATTTCCTATTTCCACTGTGCTGGTTAGTGAAACTCCTACCCAGAGAGACGTCCAAACTTTGCCTGGGGTGAATGACGTCAGCCTGATCTCATCTCTGCTCGTTTATCCGTACCGGTTATCTCTGGCTTCAGTCTTAACTCATTCAGATAATTGCCTGCACTCTCCTTCGGGACTCAGGAGTCCTGCCACCAGCCTTGCCAGCAACCCCCCTTGTGTTTATCTAGTTATTATTCATGCTAACAAGGAGCAGGAGGAAACAAACTAGGGCAGACTGGAGCTTGTGAACTGTTTTATTCCTGCCAGTCTCCCTCTTGGCCCTCTTACTATACCTCTTTGTCCCATGGAGATTCCTTTGACAGCACTGTTTACTTACCAGTCCTTAAATCCATCCTTTGGTCTGGGATATGGTCTTGGTGGATGGCTCCATTAATGTTAGGACAATGTATCTTAGGTATCTGGACTTCAAAGTTGGCTGATTCTCTGACAGGAAATCTTGCCCTCTGCTTTATGGTTTGTATCTTGCCTCGTTTTCTCCATTTCCCACCTACACTGTGAAGCCATTGGGGTAGAGATCCCCTTTATAGTTATGTTTGTGTCAGACAGAGATGTGTCGCCTAAGGATAAACGTAAGCTCTGCAGCAGTGGAAGTATGTAGTATTTGACCTGCACCAGATGGTGGACTTCATCCAAATGATGGGTTTCATACCTTTTTCCACAAGACTTCATCTCAGGCTCCTTCAACAGGGGTGAGCAGAACCAGAGAAGAGCTTGAGTGAGAGAAATAAGCAGAGCAAAACTCCTTAGCTGGGAAACAGTGTGGCCAACAGAGTTTAATAGACATCTATAAAGGCAGGTAAAGTATGAAGGAAGAAAACAAGAAAGCAAACAAATTAGAAAAACAAACACAGAAGAACCCCATCAATTAAGGAGTTTATTCCCAGAGGAATCTATGAAGGCTAAAGCTGGCACATGTTCAAAAGGTGACTGAAATAATAAAGGTCTTTTTCAGCACAAAGCAACCATCTTCGATGATAGAAGGGTGGGAGAATATCAGGGAAATATCACTGTGCACTTTCCTAGTCCTTCTGTTCTTCACTGGGCACCTGTTACTACCTAAAATCAAAGAAAATATATTGGGCTCTTTGGGCTGCTTGGATCTGGCTGTACTCATGCTCTAATGAAATCAGCGCGGTCCTGACAATGGAGTGAGCGCTGAGGATCTGGCCTGAAGTGTGTTCTGCAAAGTAGCTTGGAGCAAAGCAGGGGAATCAGATCTCACTTGCTTAAAATCAAAACCAGGCTTAGAAAGAAATCCCAGAGCAGGAGCGCCATTCTCCAGGAAAGATTCCAAAAACAACTCCTGGCCTTGGAGAATAACATGGCAAACCACCAGTAAATAAAGAAATAAATGTGAAACCTGTGTAGAAAGCTCCCTGAACAAATGGCAAAACTATTTCCAGTTTTCAGGCCACCTGCTTGTCATCTATCACTTTGAGGAAAAAAAAAAAATTAGTATTCTTTAAATATTTATATGGGGAAAACAGACCCACCCTCCTGGATTTGCATGGTGGTTTACGCTGTGGCATTTTCAAGGTCATCCGTTGCCTAAATCCTCTGTCTGTCTGAGGCCTGTGTCCTGCAAGGAACCTGATCCCCATGATCATCTAGATTAGAAGGGGTAGGGCCTGCTTCCATATGTGTCTTAGTGCTGGCATCTGAATTTCAAATGAATTTGCTGATTCTTCAGTCTGTAGTCAGAAACCAGCATTCTTCTTTGGCTCCTCCAGTGAAAGTTTTTATATGAGGAGTTATCAGTTGAGGGGCTTTCAGTGGCAATATCCTTAAGGATGCATCTTGGAGTCACATTTCAGGCTCTAATGGTCAGCTCATAATCTCTCCCTGAGGGCTGGAACTTGATACATCCAAGTTGTGCTCCTCTTCCATGGGGAAAGGGATTTGTATTCAAGGAGTCTTTCCACTCAGAGGGAATGTGAAATAAGATGAATTTAATATTTGTATCTGCTGGGAGATTGTTTTCTTGGTGTGGTTTTTTTTTTTTTTTTGGACCCACATATAGGGATGTGATGCTTGGCATGGCATAGGAAAGCTTGGGATCAATGCACAGCGAGTAGATTGGGTAGACTGGAAGGATTCATCCCTCATCCCCTTTCAGGAATGAAACAAGCAAAGCTGAATAAACTGATCTCTGGAGATGCTGATCTCTTTGCCTAAAACCAGGCCCTGGATGGCTGGGTGTAACGATCAGTTCTGCCCCAGGTGGTGGTAGGTCTCCAGAGTCCTGCTGTGATTTGGGTCCTAGAGACAGGTCTAGTCAGGATGAATCTCTTTCCCCTCCACCATTTATTGGAACAGCTAGACGTTCCTCCTTCTCTAGCATGCACAAGGTGTTCAGGAGCTTTATCCTGGAGCTCTCAGCAAATGCAGAGAAGGGTATGGCCAAATTCAGCCGCACACATAAAAGCCTCTGTTTCTTGTAGGATTTGAGATCAGCGCGTGGAACATTGCCAGAAGAGCAAAGGGAAACCCTGTCTGCATTGGTTTCAGACAGCACTTAACCACCTTGATTAGAGAAACCCAAAATGCTGTACCAACAGTTACCTTGTTTCATTTGCTCAAGTGGAAAATATAATGGAAGGGGAATCCCCAGGGTTCCGTCTTACAATCTCATTAGGCAAAAATCTGTCTTGGTCAGTACTTCTCCAAGTACTCTGAGAGACAAAATATACCTGTGGGCAACAGGCCTCTCAACATAGGCTTTCCTGTCTTGCTTTGTATGGGGTGGGGGGGCGGGGAGGGAACTTCGGCACAACACAGCAGAACTATAAACTCCGTCTGGAATAATGCATCAGGTTGCTATGAGGTGCAAAGCAAGGGAACCTGCACATCAGATCCCAAGGAGCTGACCATGGACGGGCAGTGGAGCAGCAAGGTGGTCCGAAGAGCAGGTAAGGACTGGATAGCTCTGGAAATCTCCAGCTGCAGCTATGACTTCCGTTGCCTTCAGCATGGAGGTGGGGCCAGAGTAGGCATGTGACTACAGACATGTTCTTCCCAGGGCAGTTGTTCATGGATGAGTAAGAAGGATCATCCCCTGAGCTCTGCACTATCCTCCAGCAGAAATCATGCTACAGGCAGGGAGGACTGACAGCATACTCTGTTTTATTATCCTGTCTGTATTATTTCCCCCCTTATAAAATCCAGCTTAGAAAAATCTGCTTGACTGAGTTCAGACCTCTGGGCCTTGCAGCTGAAGCTGGCAAAAATGAAGGAATTTCTTTGTTCTCAGCACTGCTTAGCTTTAGCAGCAGAGCTGAAGCAAGTTCAGAGCTGTTGTTACTGGTTCTGCACCTGGTCATGATGACCACATCGTGGACTTTCCTTGGTCTCCCAGGCTACAGGTCTATCTAAAGCTTATTTTAGACACTCCGGATTGAATTCGTGTCCTTGTCTACCAGGCTCTTTGTGTTCTAACTGAAGGAACCCACACTGCTCTTGTTACGCTGTGGTCTTTCCACCAGATGGCCTGTTTCTTTCCTTGGTTCTGTCCTGGGCTGGGTTTGTGATAGCAACCAGTCACTTTGCCTTCAAAGTTGCAGGTATGTGGAAAGAGAAATAAATGATGCTCAGATGTGAGGGAAGTAAATCAACATGGGTCAAGCAGAGCTGGCAGGGACCTCCCCTTGATGTAATCTGTTTTTCCCATCCTGCTGGAGGATCACACTCATGATTTACAATTACCAAGACCAGCATTCTCTATAGGAGGACAGGCTGCAGGCATCAGGCATTGCAAAATGAGTCTCCTTTCCCAGCTCCAGCTGAGGAAGACTTAGATTCTACTGCTGTTCCTCTGAAATGTGCTTCACTCTGAGCCACCTGCAAATGAAGTGTTGTCCTTTTACACTGATCTTGATCAAGGAAGCTGAGGTAGGATAAGATCATAGTTGTGCTGCCTGTTGTATGAGACTCTGAAGCCCTAGTCAGAGTAGCAAGCCAGCATATGAACTGCCCACCTGCTATTCTTGTCTTTGCCTTTACGTGTGTTTGGAGCTGAGAAGAAACCAAACAAAACAAACCAAAAGGTTTACTCAGGCATGTTGTATTTCTTAACTGTTCTCCTCCATCAAGGTTATACCTAGAAAAGTTGTTCCTAATTTCTGTAATATTGGATGGAAATCTAAACTGAGAACTCACATTGGACTATACATCATACACATATCTGGAACACAAACGCCTCTGGTATGGCATTATCTTTCATTATGAACACAACTATCAGGAAAAAATGTGAAGGCCAGTCTGCATTTTCTTCTACATCAAGCCTTTCCTGTCAGCTTCTTCACATGCTAGAGCTTCAGGTGTTAAAATAGGTAGCTGAAGCACAGCACTGGTCCAGTCAGGGCAACGTGGGACTACACACGGCCTAGAAAACTCACCCCAGAAGTAGGGTGAGTGCCAGCTGGCACTGAGCACTACTTCTGCACAAAACTGCAGTCCTCATTGAAGTGATGCTTTAGGAAATTGGTATCCATCGCTCCAAAGAAATGTTAGGAATGAGAGGCTGTTTCCTCAGGGCCCATCACACCAGCCCCAGGTCAGTGTGCAAAGGGCAGGGCCCAAACTGTTGAGGTGCCATGCTCTTCCCGCTGGCTGAAAGAGGCACCTGAAGCTAGGCTCTGATTGAGCACAGGTAGGACAGTGGGAGCTGAGGTGCCCATCCATGCTTCAGTGGGGCTGTGTGTGCTCTCTCAAGACACCCAGAGTGCTCTGGACAACCTGAGCCGGAGAAACAGGAGACCGGTGTAAGCAGGGTGGAAAAGATCAAGGTTTGAAACACGTGACTATTGAGTCTGAAGCCATGACATCGAGTCCTTCTCTAGCACAGAGGAAAGCAGCCTGTGGGACAGAGCCCTCATACAGATGAGAGGGACACTGGAGATGGAAGAGGCACGGTATGAGGCCAGCAGGCAGGTGGGTATCTCCACCCTACTGCTCTCCCATCCCACAGCAGGAGGAGAAGCAGAGATGTCAGAAGCAGCTCTGTGGAGCACCTTAGCGAGTATCGCTCTGCTGACTTCCCAGGCTCCCTGGTTTGTTTTACCTTCACTTTAGGATTTGGCCCAGATTGTGCTTGGACTGTGAATGCTTCCAGATGTTCCCAGCCCTCAGGGGGACAGAGGCACGCCAGGTCGTAATTGGTATGCAAGCAAGGCCCGTGCAAGGGGCATATAAAACATTACCTCTCCCTTGGCCAGTGCCTCCTGTCTGGAGGCTTGCTGGTCGCCGGTGGCAAAGGGGAAGGAAAATATCACAACCTGGTGGAACGGTTTCTTTTATTACCATGTCCCTGGGCAAAATGGCCAGCATGCTAAGTGGCACCTGGATGGAAAGGCAGGAGAATGCAACAGGAGGAAGCAATGAGAAAGCAGTCGAAGCCAACAGCACTAAAAACCTGGAGGAAAACATTGCTTCTCTTACTGCTGCCAAGTTTATTTCAGTATGTGGCAACCTGCTGAAGTACGTTCCTTTATAAGGGAGGAATTAGAGAGGACAAGACCTTAAATTCCTCCCATTTGCTCAAGAACTCTAGCAAACACCTCCTCCTTCTTCCCCCTCCTGCTGGTCTGATTTTAAGGAGATTTTAATTTGAGCCCAAAGTGCTGGAACATAGACAGGAAACGGCTTATAATTTGCAAAGTGTATATGGTTTCATGGAAAAGCAACATATATACCGAAACTTATGCCTTTCAAATTCTTCCCAGCAGCCATCTCTTCTGGCCTCTGGACAATGAAGCCTCTGTGTTCAGGTCTGTTTTCAGTCGAAACGGTCCATGACTGCTCTTTTGTGACCAAACAGAATGCGAGGGTGAGCCGGAGTGAGCCCTCGGTGCCTTAATTGCTTTGGGTCATGTGGCTGCCTCTGCTGCTGGAAGTGGCAGAGCGCATGCAACTGAGGAGCATCTTTTCTGCTAGGGGTAGACATGAAAAAAGCCACAGAGGGGAAATTCAGGCCTCTCTTGGAAATCAGAGACAAGGCCCCCATCAGCTTTGACAGGACCAGGACCTCAGCTATTGTGCTGTGACGAATGGCTGTGTGCTTGCATTCATGTTTACGACAAGGTCGTTGTGAGATAGAAATGCCTTTGGCTTCAGCTGCTAAGAAAATTGGGAGTCCCAAAGGCTTTTCTGTCCAGCCTTTCCACTTGCCCTAGAAATTCTGAGGCACAAAGGCAGAGTAAGCAGACAATGTCTTGCTTGACTGGCAAGCACAAATGTGAGCTTCTGCATGTACAAAGGATTGTTTGTACGAGCAAAAATTACATGCAGAATGACGAGCATGTGGCCATGACAGAAGGGTCTTCAGATTGAAGAAATCATATCCAAACCCATCACCAGTTAGAATCAGAAAATGAGGGCAACGTTTTGAGTGGCATGTAAGCTGGCTTTGGAGCGTAAGAAGTCTCTTGCCTTGGGTAACCAGGAGGCACATGAGCTTTTGAACAGTGGGGGCTGCACGAAGCTGACAATGCTGCTGCTCGCATGGGGACATTTAAAAGAAACTATCCGTATAGAAGAGGTCATTAGAATATCATTAGAATATAGGCCACATTGCAGCCTGCTCAAATGCTGGTGGCCCAGTACCGTTGGCAAGCAGTAGCCTGGAACCAGATTTTCAGACAGTATAGATGTGCAATTGTGCATGCAAAATGCATGTCTAATTGCTCAACTAATTGCTGTGAAGCTGTCAGAAATGCATAAAATGGGGAATAAACAGAGACTTTACTTTCTCTTTGCCACTATGCTTGTAGTACGCTTGTAGTAGTGGCTTAACTGTGATAGATATTTGTTTGTGCCTGATGTTAGACATCTCAGACAAGATACTGATGGACCAAAGCATTGTACTGTTGGTTGGGAGAGAGGCTGGGCTAGTTTCCTGGGCTGCGATGTTGTTTGGTTTGTCAAAGATGCATGCCTGAAAATGCTTTCCAATCCCAATTTCAAAACTATCACTTTTAGAGTCTAGACTCCAAATGCACGTTGAATTGCTATGTGACATAAGGAGTCCTGGGCCAAATAACTTAACCTCATGTTTCCCTTTCTGCTTTTAGAATTGAGAGTAATTATGCCTAACAATCCTCGTCAGTTAGGCACAGCTTAAACATGGTTGAAATCTCACATTTTCTGTTTGGAAGAGGTCTATTTCTCTTTGATTTACAATTCCCTCTTGTTGCAACTAAGGCCCAGGCATCCACTGTTTAGTTACAACAACTAATGGTTTTAATCTGCTCTCTGTGACCCCAGCTGCCACCTCTTAGGCCACATCGGCAGCATCATAACATCAGGCCTACGTGAAGTTGTGAGGAAACTCATAAGGGAGATGCTTGATGTCTGCTGCCAGCATTTTGGGGGTAAGCATGCAGGATTGCTGTCTCACCTTGAACAGGAGATGGTGGTATTGAGATTCTATGGCTTTCCTTGAAAGTACTGCTCCACCTAACCACAAGCAGAGCATCACAAAAAAAAGATCCAAATTAGGAATTTAAAGTACAGATCAAGAAGAAGAACTTGCCATATAAAGTGTTCAAGGTCAGTTGCTGAAGATGCTTTTGAATCGAGTGAGGAGGTACAGAGTGCTGGATCTGGAATACCATAATTTCTCAAGGGCCTTGAAAGAGAGACTGGGACATATTGGCTTTTTACTAGCTTATTACCTGCAGGAAGAAAGGCTGGGGCTTGGCTTTTGAAATGCAAAATGAACCATTACGCAAAATGAATACAGAATTTATATCAAAAGGAAAGTCAGAACCCTGTGGCTTGAGGGGCACTTTTCTCTGCCTGAATTTTCTGGGCTTCTTGGTCACGGGATGAGAGGCTTTGTCTGATCCATGAGTGCCCCACAAAGCTGCAACCAGATCACCTGCTTAATGAGACCACAGCATGCTCCAGATGGAGGATGAGCAGGCATCCCAGAGGGCAAGTGAATCCATCCTCCCGGTTAGCTCAAGGCCTCATGTCTCTCTCCACAGCACCTCGTCTTCCACAGGGGAAGCTGGACAAAACTAGATCTGAAGACTTCCATAGAAAACTTACTAGGGATGGGCAGCTAGCTGTGTATGCAGGAGGTGAGCAGGGCACCTATGAACCTGGCTCGAACAAAATAGCTCCCGACTGCAGCACTGAAAAATCTCAGGAAGTGTTGGCTTGCTTTTCTTGTGGCACCCAAATAATAGCTGCTTCCTCACTTCCTCAGTAGCTCCAGGGATTGCGTCCCCTCAGGAAACCTGGTGTTTTGCCTGAGCAGGCAGAAGGCTGCCACCAGGTTATCTTCTCCATTCCTCCTGGCTTGACTTCTGCATTTTTGGAGGCTACTGTGGGAGAGGAGTAAGAGTGCCTACAGCATGTGGGTGAAGCTGTAGTGGAGTTCCTGGCTTCAGGAGGGCATAGAGATGTCTCCAGGTTGTTCAGATGCACCCTTGTATCACACTACTGCCACACGAGTCTCCTTCAGAGCACCTGTGCTGCTGGGAGCATGGTTCATCTTTCCAAGATACGTCACAAAGGTAAAATGTGTATTTAGAGCAGAGGTGAAAAAGGGGTCACATGGTCCTTTCAGCATGTGGTGAGATCCAGAGGTTCTGCAGCTGGGAGAGAAGACAGACTGCAGCAGTTTGGGTTTATTGATATGTAGAAGTCAAAAACAATGTGACTTAACGAATCTGGTCCGTTTTAAAGTCAGCCTATCCTTTCAGCTGGGAGGAAGTAAGCGGTGCTCATAGTTTTGGACTTGAGACCAGCCAACTCATGAGTTGGGTCTGCTTCCAGAACGCAAAAGTTCAGGAGTCCCTGGGTGCAGCCCTGTCATTTCTAGTTATCGTAATACAGTTCAGATCTCTGAAGAAGCCAAATAGGCTCCATCTCTCAGCAAAATTCCGATTACATTTCTGCTGAAGAAAAGTCCAGGGACAATCAGTCCATTTGCAAATATCTCTTATAATGACAGAGAAACACTGGATCAAATACTAGCCCTGGAAAGCTGCAGAATGGATTTCCTGGTTCTTATTTCATTAGCCTGCTTAACTTTCAGAAATACATCTGAAATGATGCAAAGTGTCACAAGAAATAGCTCATTGATTCCATGAGACCTTTGCACAGGTCACCAGCTGCCGCAAGATGCTGGTGTTTGCTGGCAAGTAACATGGCTTCTTTTTGATGCTCTAGTGACATGTAGCTGACCATGGCAATACTGAAGTTTTTCTGTAATAGAATGATTGAACAAGTGTCCTTGAAAACAAGGACAAAAAAGGCCTTGGTCCTTTCACAGTGATGATCTGTGGAGTCTGAAGAAGTGTATTTTACCCGTTTTCATTGTTGGAAAATGGAAAAATATACCACCTATGGTCAAAGCCAAATGCTGCTGGTTGCCCTTTCCTCCTTCATCTCCCACCCCAAATCATTCAGTGGAAAGACAAGCCCTTTCAATGAAAATACGTGCTAAGGAAACAGTGTTCAAGCTCTCTAGGTTTTGGTAGGAGATTTTCCATTCAGCCTTCTCTAATGTTGAGAGTGGAATCAAGAGGTCAAATGCCAGGTTGTTGGAGGTCTGTCCTGTGAATTGCTGTAAATACAAACAGGGAGGTCTTTTGCTGCTTTCTAATTCTAGTGGCATTAGCCAGTTCTAGAGTGCTGTTCAATTAAAATATTGTTATGTAACTCTCTACCCCTGTCCTCCACTTTCAAATAAATAGGTATTTTTAGTAGTTCTTAACCCATATGGCCCTGACTCCTTCCAAGTCAGTTTTATCAACTGCCCTATGCTCACCTGTTGTAGAAGCTGTAGGAAGGGCTGAACGAGGGTCATAAAAAGTTTTAAATCTATCATCACAGCTAGGATATTCCATGTGCTGGATCCTGGTAAGTTTATGAGAGGATTTCTGCAATGGCAGAAATGTGGGTTCCATAGCACAGTAGATCCCTTCATGGCCTTGTGCTATTGCGGGTATTCAGCATGGCCTCATCTGTGAAATGTGACAATCACTGGAAGCTCTGCAGACCTGCAGGGGACAGAAGTTCCTCTCTGTCTCTAAAGGCAGAAGATGGAGGAAAGGGTTTTCTTTTTGCTTCTAAATACAAAGTCATTTTTAATACAAACAGGGCACAAAACTGTATTCCTAAGTGAAGATGAGTGGAATGGAGGGGAGGGAAGAAAAATAGCTGTGTTTCTCATTCCCCAATCTAATAGATTTTTGTTGCTTTCCTAAAGTTGCAGCTTTGAGATTCACGCGATCTTGATATGACAGGGCTCTTTAATTTTTCTGAGAAAGAGAACAGACTCTTAACTCCTGCATTAAGGGAGAAAAACCTGAATTAATGACAAAAGGTACCCAGTGTCCAATAAGCAAGTGAAAGATCATTTTGCATTCTTGACAAGTTTCATGATCTTAGCCCAAAGAGCTGTTACAGAGTCATTCTAGATCAGAACTGCAGTGAACCGAAGTGACATCCCCCCCTCTCTTGAACCCTGGATTCTGCAGCTGTGGCGACACAGACCTCCATGGCCTTGGGCAGGTCTGAGAGCACTGCGAGGGGCCTGGAGACTGCGAGGGGCTGGGAAACACCTGTAACCCGAGGGTCAGCTGGTGCTTTGCCTCTTTGCGCTTCTCTAAAACAGGGCTGGAGGCAATCCTTCATCCTTTTCCCAGCCTGTCTGTGCTCTGAGGAGTAAGCTGTAGAGGGTGCTCTTGCTCTGCCTGAAAGCGAAAGGTTGGTGCCTCTCCCGTTCCATCTCTTGCTTATTTCCTCCTTTCCACCCCCTCCTTTTAAATATAAGCAAACAAGTGAGTGTGCTGCCGCGTGAACTTTGCATTGGGACCGAGGAGCCCACCGTGAGGAGCCTTCTCCAAACACCCCCTTCCCCTGCTGTGCGGGGGAGGCTGGGATTTACGGCTGATCTTCGAGGGGCTGCGCAGGCGAGAGCCAGGCAGGGAGGGCAAGAGGCTGCTTGTTGTAATCTGCACCCGAGGGAAACGCTGTCAGCAGCAGCGATAGCCAAAAGGAGAGCTGTTCCCTCGCTGCTGGCCTGCTCTGGGACAGCAGGGGTGCCCCGGCAGACCTTGGGCTGGAGGCTCAGTCTCAGGGCTGGGGGTCTCCTCCAGCTGTGCAGCCATGGTATTGCTACTCTGTCCTGGGGAGGCCCAACGTGCCATTCCGCAGGAGAAATGTGCTGTTTCTTAACCAGACTTGGGCCAGGGTATTTATTAAAGCAGCCTGGGGGTGCCTCAGCTTTTCTAGCTGCTGGGCACAGAGGTGACGTACATCCTGCTGCTGCGTGCCCGTTCAGAGAGCTGCTTTCTCTTCCCCGGGCTGGGGCTGGCGTCAGTGGATGCTCTGTTGCTCTTGGCTTCTGTTTCCTCAAGAGAAGGAAGTACCCAGACCCTTACCTGCAGGCATTCATCTTCATCAAAATCTTGTCCTAGCAAATCATGCCTCTTCTGCATATGTTGCCTCAGCTTGAGTGCTGCAGTAGCCAAAAGCCCTACCTGTGGTGGATGTTGCTGCTCCCTTTATGGTAATCATAACAAAGGTCTGTGTTTTGGCCACCAGAAAAAATGTTCAGCTTTCTGATCAGGAGAGGCAATCTGTCAAGAAATTTTTCACCCGATGTGCTGCTCGCCTGTGGAATGCCTTGGTGCACGGCAGCTGTTGTGTGCAAATATGCCTTGACTGTTTGAGAGTATAGGGAATTTCTACAGCCACAAAAAACAGATGGGAGTGATCCTGAGAGGCAGTTCAGTGCACTGACCTTCTTCTAGACAATGGCAACTCAACTGAAAGCAATCTTTGCTTGGACTGCTCTTAAAATCCCCCAGCGATGGAGATTTCACAAACTTTCCAGGCCATCTGTTCCACAATTTCACTCCTCTTACTTTGGTGATAGTATCTGGATTACATTTCTCATTTCTCATTCCTCTTGGCTAATCAGTCACCAAAGATAAAGGGGATTTTCTTTCCTCCATTGTGTGAATCTGCACAATAATTAGAAAATAATCAGTGCTGGGTTTTGGACCTGTATGCTGACTCAGAGACAGGCCCAATATGCTTTGCCCACATCAGCAACTTGCGTTTCTTGACGTGCAGATGGACATGCCACTGAAATATAACGTTGCTGACAGCAAGGACACCAGCTAGTGAAGGGGCCAGTGTGGTGAGGTGCTAAGGATCTCCCTGACAGCTGCAGAGGCTTATTCTTTCTTAAAAAGGTGCTCTACAAAGATCTCAAATAGACTAGGAACAACCGTGTTTGATGACACTCAGGAAAAATTCTTTTAATGCAAATCCATGTAGGGTCAGGAGCGAGAAAATGCAGAATTGGATGGAATTAGAGGTGGAATTTATTTCACAGCATTTTATCCTAACCTTTACACAAATTTAAAATTTCTTAGCTCTCTAAGATCATGCTACAGTCAAAGGTGAAGGACTGGTGCCTCCAGAGGATGAGTTTCTCCTTTCTAACATGGATGTTTAAGTTAGGTGGTAACGGGAGCAAAATGAAGATACTTCTCATCTATTTACTTTTTTAATTACAGCATAGACTTCCAGACTTCATAAGGCTTCCCATTTACTATTTTCATTTTAGCCGAACAGTCAAAAATGACCAGTAATCTAAAACAGTCGGAGATATTACAGAATCACAGAGTTGCAGGGGTTGAAAGGGACCTCAGGAGATCATCTAGTCCAACCCTCCTGCAAAAGTATGTTCCCTATTAATAATCTGTAGAACAGAATTTGCTTGCTTAAGAAATTCACAAATAAATCCCCATACCAAAAACTTCTGAGAATACTGAAGTCTTGCTCATGACCGTTTGCTCAGAGAAAAAGCCGCAGTCACCAAGTAAATCTCTTGTGCATCATTTAGACTTCTATTATATGTAGCTAGCCCTTGAAAGCAAGCTGCTTTCTGCCATCCCCTGAAGACCTGTGGTCATGGAACATTTATCCATTTTTCTACATGATTTCAAAACTTATTATTATTTACTTTGATGAACACTCAACATGAGTACCATGTTTATGGAATTACCTATATCAAAGTAGAGATGTAATAAAGCTGTTAATCTTCTCATCCGCTCTCTGTGTCCAGTGAAAGGATGAATCATTAATTGTCACAGCCATATGATTAGTTTAGCCTGGAATGTTTTAGAAAACGGGACCAGTGTTTTTTTTTCCCTCTTGGGAGACTAATCTAAGGCTGAGTCATTAAGGCTAAGGATGTTTGTCTTAGATCTTTTACCAGGAGGCACACTATGCTACTTCTGGTTAATCCATTTTGAAAGCAGTGCAGATGAAAATGCTCCTTCCAGAGAAAGGGATTCTTATGAAGGCCGATATTATGTTTCTGTATCTTCCACTGGACCATTGCATGATCTAGCTTGGTGTTATTTGAAGAAACAAGGAACTGAAAAACTAACAGAACAATTTTTCTACTCCGAAACTTTTGTTGTCAGCTGTGTCTAGTCGGCAATTTCCATTTGGATTTATTTCTACTTATTTCCATCCTGCTGCAAAATATTTTTCTATATCCTTTTATATTGCAGAAAGGAGTTATTCTCTTGCCAAGTCAGACACACACTTTTGGCAGAAACGGTCACACCTACTTTCTCTCAGCAACTTCCAGTCCATCATGCTGTAGCCAGTAACCTACACAGGACAAACACCTCTTTCGTAATGTCAAATTTTATATACCAAAATCTTCAGCTGGAAGGTCTTTGTTTACCACCCTGAGATAGGCTTTGAAATAAAAATTGACCACGGGTATCCGCCCAAGAAGTTCTTCAGCCGTACTCACTGTCCCTGCTGACTGCAGGTGTTTGGATATTTGACTGCCTATGCTATCAGAGAGGAGTGTACTATTTTTGAAGCATGGATGGATGGATGGCTTCACCAAGGGCAGGTCGTGCCTGACCAATCTGGTGGCCTTCTATGATGGAGTGATGGCATCGATGGACCAAGGTAGGGCGACGGATGTTGTCTACCTGGACTTGTGCAAGGCCTTTGACACGGTCCCGCACCACATCCTTATCTCTAAACTGGAGAGATACGGATTTGATGGGTGGACTGTTCACTGGGTAAAGAACTGGCTGGATGGTCGCAGCCAAAGGGTTGTGGTCAATGGCTCTATGTCTAGGTGGAGGCTGGTCACGAGTGGTGTCCCCCAGGGGTCCGTCTTGGGACCAGTGCTCTTCAACATCTTTATCAGCGACTTAGACTGTGGGATCGAGTGCACCCTCAGCAAGTTTGCTGATGACACCAAGCTGAGTGGTGCAGTTGATACCCCTGAAGGAAGGGATGCCATCCAGAGGGACCTGGACAGGCTGGAAAAGTGGGCCCACGAGAACCTGATGAGGTTCAACAAGGCCAAGTGCAAGGTGTTGCACTTGGGTCGGGGCAATCCCAGGTGTGTGTACAGACTGGGAGAAGAACTCCTTGAGAGCAGCCCTGCGGAGAAGGACTTGGGCGTTGTGATCGACGAAAAGCTGGCCATGAGCCGGCAGTGCGCTCTTGCAGCCAGGAAGGCCAATGGCATCCTGGGCTGCATCAAGAGAGGGGTGGCCAGCAGGGAGAGGGAGGTGATCGTCCCCCTCTACTCTGCCCTTGGAAGGCCTCACCTGGAGTACTGTGTCCAGGCCTGGGGCCCCCAGTACAGAGGGGATGTGGAGCTGTTGGAGCGGGTCCAGAGGAGGGCCACCAAAATGACCAGAGGGCTGGAGCACCTCTCCTGTGAGGAAAGGTTGAGGGAGTTGGGATTGTTTAGCTTGGAAAAGAGAAGGCTCCGGGGAGACCTCATTGCAGCCTTCCAATACTTAAAAGGAGCTTACAGGCAGGAGGGGGACCGACTTTTTACATGGGTGGATAATGGTAGGAGAAGGGGGAATGGGCTAAAACTGGAAGAGGGGAGGTTTAGGTTGGACATCAGGAAGAAATTCTTCCCTGAGAGAGTGGTGAGGTGCTGGCACAGACTGCCCAGAGAAGCTGTGGCTGCCCCATCCCTGGCTGTGTTCAGGGCCAGGCTGGATGGGTTCCTGGGCAGTTTGATCTAGTGAGCTAGTGGCTGGCAGCCCTGTCCATGGCAGGGGGGTTGGAACTAGATGATCTCTGAGGTCCCTTCCAACCCAAGCCATTCTATGATTCTGTGAATGGGTGGGTAAGATCCCATATTCTAGGGCTAAATGCTTGAGGGTGTCATGATATAAACATATCTATTGTATCCATCTGTTTTTCTAGAATAAAAGGAGTCAATTGAAATGGTTATGGGAGAGTCACTTCTGGAGACACAACACAGGCTTTGTCCTCTCTAATTTGAGAATTGGATAGAAGAGGATTAAAGAAGGATCAGAGCAACATACTTAGGATCTAGTCCTGGCCAGATCAGGGCATTGTATTATAAACCTGACTTAGTCTTAACCTCAGTCTTCAGAAGACTTCGTAAGATTAAAAGCATCTCACAAATTTCTGAGAGAAAGCCTACAGGGAGGAGAACATGGATGGGTGTTTCATCTTACTCTAATTCTTTGCCATCTAAAGCTTTTCTTGCTGGGTCTGTAGAAGCTCCGTATGAAAACAGGATCTTCCACCCACACTGATGTAACAACTTTGTCAGTTCTGGCCAGTGACAGATTCTTCTTCACAAGGCAAAATAATTTCTAAAAAAAAAAACAAGCAATGGGAAGTCAGAAGGTCTTTGAAGCATTGAAACCTGGTGACTACTCTTGCAACACAAAGTATTTTAAACTTGAATATTGCAAAGCAAATAGGAGAAAGGTGGGAATGGGCTGTGCAAGTTTACCTGCTTCCTTATCTCTTCAAAGTTGCTGTAGCCATTCCAGCAAGGGGAAGAATTCAGTATGCTCACATTTCTAGCTCAGGCCTTTTGGTTTCGGAGGCACTTGTGTCTCAGTCAACAACTTTCTACCTACAACTTTCCAAAAGTAAAGATTCCCAGGAACTCCAGACTCCTCTAAGGAAACATGAGACAGATGTCAAAATTTCTGAAGTTATTCACCCTCTGCCAAAGCATACACGTGACTGGGGCAGCAGAATTGTAACAGTAAAATCTAGGGAAGCCAACAAAGGCAGCACAAAGTCAGTGTCTTTTACTGAGTCGTCTGGCCCAGGGACAGGTGGAAGATCAACAGAAGTTAGCCTGGTTCGACTCTCTCCCATGGGAAACCTTTGGAAAAATCCTGCTGATCTGGGCTGTTAAGATTTTTCTCAGTGCTTAAGATCCACCCCAGCACTGGTGAGATGGAGCTGGAAATGTGACAGAACAGACACAGCTTTAACTTACAGGAGGACCAAATTTTTACATAAATAAATAAAATAAGGACTGCCCAGCCTTCTTCTCTGAAGCAAGCTCTGAATCCTGCCCATCTGTCCTGTCCCAGCTGCAGTTTCCATGTAATTCTTCCTCAGGCATCTCTGTAGCTGGTCTCTAAACCACAGTGTTTCTACATCCACCGCAGGCATGGGAGAGGTAAGAAGGACAAGGCCTGCGATCAAGCAAATCTCTGACCAAGTGTTTTTTGGGGCCAGAATAACTCTAGGGGATGAAGAAAAGGGCCTAGAGAAAGCATGCCTGTTCCTAACAGAAAGGAGCAAGGGGGCATGGAGTGTTGGCCATGGGTTTGTCATCTGCTGAGTGCATTTTCTCACTTCTCAGACATGTCTCCTGTCTGTTCCAGTACCTTTTCCTCAAGTTGTTAAGTCACTTTTTTCTTCCCTCATGTAGTAGCCCTCATGATCCTGGCATGCAGTGGGCCTACTCTAGCCTGTTTTATTCAGATCTCCGTGCTCCTTCTCTGCTCAGCAGCCCGTTTGATTGATAAAAAGCAAACTAACCAGGGATTTTTCCCCTCTCTCTGCCCTTGTGACAGTTTAGCATACTACTGAGGGCTGAGCACAAAGATAAGAGATAAACAAAGGGATATTTAGCAATAAGGCGTTCAGCAGGAGGCTGGAGGACCTCTCGATGCAGAAATCGCTTTGCGCAGTAGAGAACTGCTGCCGGGTGGAATGTGTCAGCTGCTTACCAGGTCACTGGCATGTTACACAGCCATTGGAGAAGCAAGCTGAAGCGATGGTATGAACGCAACCATATGCTTAGCGCTAAGCTGGTGAGAAATTCCACTGAAGTCAAGGGGGTTTTTGCACGTGCTTAAGGGCTTTACTGGATTGGGGCCTACTGAGGGAAGAGTGGACTGTGGGTCCATCAGATGGGATTGGACCAAGAATCTTGCACCCTTCCCCTTGCCAAATTCTGAAGGATGCCTCTGATTTGCGAGTGATAGGAGTGAATTGGGTCATTGAAAAGAAGGGAATTCAGCTGATCAGCTGGCCATAAGTTTCCTGGGTGACTTTCTCTTATGGCCGCTTGGGTGCTCCTTGTAGGGTTTTTTTGTGTGTGTATATTTTTTTTTGTCAAATTACCCAAGCTTAGGTAACTCACATGATAGAACACGATCCCTCATCATAGTTGCTTGACTGTTGTTATGGATGAAAAGCCATCAAATCCCGATTAACAACAATATTTGCAGAGTCAGCAGCTAAGTTCCCTGACCTTCTACAGTTGCAGAGCAACAACATTGCAGCAGGCAAAAGATTAACCACAAAGATTGTTGAAAAGAAAAGGAAAGAAGAGGCTGGATTTGTCAGATCAAAGGGAATAAACTTGATGATACTTAGAGATTAAATTGTCTCAGGATGATATATGTAGCCATAAAAGTCTATAGGAATAAACTGGAACTCAGCTGCCGAGGAACTGTCAGCAGCCTAAGGACATTGTGTGGTCCTGACTGAGTAACAAAGAGGCTGAGAGGAGAAGAGGCATTCGCAGGCTCAGATCCGGAGCTGAGTTGCTCCATGTCCACAGACACACCACTTGTGGCTCCCTTTCTCCTCTCCCAGCCAAACCAGTAAAATAAAGAAATGGGAAAACTGATTCCAACAGGAAAATTGTTTCATGTTTCCTACTATTTTTGGGTCCAAGTCCTAACACAGTTAGTCTTGATTTCAGTGACACTGCTGAGCATAGAGAAAAGGCTCACTAATTATCCTTGGGGGGCTTTGCAATCCTCTTCATAATTCCCTGTAAGGCAAATTTTGTTTTGCCTTTCAGACGTCAGTTAGAGAGAGAGGGAGATTAATCCCAACAGTAAGATTTCAGCCAATATCCTAAACCAGGAGGAAGGACTAGGGTCAAAACTAGCAAATGAGGTTGGAAGAAACAAGTTCACGGTCAGTGTGTTCTTTCACGAGCAGATTATGAAGGTTTTGGAAACTGTCTCATCACAGAGGTAGTGAAACACTGCTAGTTTGCTATAGACAATGTTTAATCTCCACCCCCTCCATCCTCTTGTGAAATTAAAAATACAATCGCTAAGGTTTCAGATAACTGGTGAAGAAACAGTCCTACTCTTCCAGCAGTTTTGGACAAAAGGAGAAGAGCAAAGTGTTGGCACTGTGAGCAGCACAGGCCTGTGTGTGCTCAGCTTTCAGACAATGAAAGTCAGCCATGAGTACAGGACGAGCACAAGTTCAACTGGCCATTTAATGCTGTGTACCAGCCATTTGTATGGGACTGACTTTCATCCTGGGGGGATACTGTAGCATTTAAAGAAACAGGGCTTCGAATGCTGAAGTTCTGTTAGTTTTCAGGAACATTTGACAAAAGTGGCAAATTTAAATGATGGGAGGGATGGGTAGACTTGGAAAGGGATGGAAGCAAGGAGCATCTCCTGACTCAGCCATGGACTTCATGTTAGCTTAGAAAAATCACTTAGCTGTGGGATTTTCTGTCTACAGACTAAATGTCTAACCTAAAACATTACTGTGTACTCCTCGTAAAACCATAGAATGGTTGAGGCTGGGAGGGACCTCTGAAATTCAGGCTACTGTAGAAAGAAAGGTACCTCCAGAGCCTGTCCTCCCAGCTGGCAGGACATTTGGCCTGGGAAAATGCCACCCTATTTTGATCGCAGTATCCTCTCTGTATTGTTGTGAAGTTTTCAGTAGAAGAATCCTCTCTCAGTGAGTCTACTCCATGCACAACTCATTTTGTCTCTGGATCTTTGCTGGCTTTTCATTCATGATGTAATAATCCCTGCCACCCAAACGTAAGTCCTGCCAACATACATTTTTTGTTTCCATATTTGTTTCTGTGTAAAACACTGGAGAAAAATGTAGATTCCTTGTCACTTCAGGGTTGATCTGAGGATCTATCCTCTTGCTCCTGATGTCTTAGCCAAGCTTTGGCTCTCCCTAAAAATCTACTAGGAGGAGGAGCACTAACTATGGCTGGCTAGTCTATCCTATAGATCTACATTTCACCCGCTTAGTGGTCTGGAAA
Source organism: Alectura lathami (assembly GCA_013399715.1). Classification (NCBI taxonomy): domain Eukaryota; kingdom Metazoa; phylum Chordata; class Aves; order Galliformes; family Megapodiidae; genus Alectura; species Alectura lathami. The sequence continues at coordinate 267,104 of VXAV01005114.1, read as the reverse complement.
AGGAAAGACGGTGTCTCCAAAGAGTCCTGTAGTACAGTAAATATTCAGCAATGCAAATGGCCTGAGCATCCCAAGCTGAACAGATGTTTGCAGTGTAGACTGCAAGGAAAGCAGCCAAGTTTTCGGCTGGATACTGAAGCAAAGGTATCTCCAGGCATTCTGAGCTTAGTTTATTGCTTGCCTCCACTTAGTTCAACCAAATGAATGCTCAGCAGCTCACTGCAGCACTGAGAATGCTGCAGTTTGGTTTGACATGGCCTCCCAGTGCACACCCTGCTGTTCATGCAGTAGATTATGGAGAAAAATAGATCTTTGTCTTAAAGGCATGCACCATATATAGCAGAGGGACACAGAGCTCCTTGCAGTCATTGAAAGCAATGTGAAAAAATGTTGCAGGAAAAAACTTCTGTTGCCTTCACCTTGTTCCTGCCTGGGTAGCAGCATACTGATTTTCCCAAATACATCCTTCTTGTCTGGCTGGAGGAAGCACTTCTGATCCCTTGGGTTCATCTGCTGTGTAAGGTTGAGACTGCATTTAAACAGCCACCATGTTTCACCACCATGAGACAGCTGCTGTCCAGCAGGGAGGAGAGGGCTGCTATTAGAAAAGTGGCGTGGGTTCTTGTGGGAAGGAGGATTTTGTGGGAGCTCAGCATGGAAGGAGAAGGGGAGGGAGAGCTTCATGGCCAGCCTGTCCAGGAATGCACAGGACATAAAGCAATCTCAGTGCCTCCTGTGTTTACCTAATAATCTCTGTGCTGTGATGTCTCACAAAGATTGGCTCTTAAAGAAGACGCTTATTAGATCTTATCCTGGAGATACCTCCTTTCTGAATGCCCCGTGTTCTGTCCAGATTTCTTGAGATTTAGCCTTTGATGTAAGTGAGGGCATAGACAATAGCAAATAACTCAGATGCAAGAACTGCAGAAAGCCATTGCCCCTCTGTTTCAGGCAGAAATCCCTTGAAGCTTCACATTAGCAAAAATCCACGTGATTTCTTCCAATGTGGTGTCACATGGAAAGACATCTCCCCACAGTGCTGTTTTGGAAATACAATAGTCATTTTTATTTTATCTGTTGTGCCATCAACCCCCCAGCTGGGGACTCAAACATGCATTAATTTTGCTCACAACTGCCAGGAGAGTTTATTATGGCCAACAGCAAGAAGCATGTAGGAATCTGTGAGGTGTGTGTATTTCTGCAGAAAAAGAGCCTTGGTACCAGTTTGCTGTCAGCTTTCGTTACAGCAGGAGAAACTTCTTGCTGGAGAGGAAGTCATGAAGCAGGCAAACATTGCACAAGAGGGAGAGAGATGCCAGGACTGGCTGTAAGGCTGGGCTCACGTATAGGGAGGGGGGAAGAAAGAACAACAGGGATCTGAAAGGCAGGAGGAGAGATGAAATACAAGGTAGCCCTCAGGAACTTCAAGTGTTAGGCTGACAGGATGGTTAGCTCCTTAGAATGAGGGCCTCTTTCTTTCTTCCTTTTTCTCTCTCTCTCGCTCTCTTTTTTTTTTTTTCATTTTCTTTCTTACTTTTTATTTTATTTTATTTTATTTTATTTTATTTTATTTTTTCTGCTGAGCAAAGCCCTTTTGTGTTGATTGGCGCAAGTTTGAGAAGGATTAAATAAAGCCAACAAATGGAAACTGACTTTTCCACCTTTGCTGGAGGCAGCTGTCTTTCAGCAATCAAACCAGCGCGTTGCTGCGGAGGCTCAGCATATCACTGCCTGACTGCATCCAGACAGCAGGAACGTTGCGGCACGTCTCCAACAACAGTGGTCCCCTTGGAGGAGCAGAGCACTGAAATTTTCTTTTCTTCTCCTCAATGCAACAAGGACTGGCTTTCTATACTATTTCACTTCCCACTGCATCTCAATTTTCACTCTCTGTGTTGCTTTTTTGGTATTGGGATAGTTTAGGTTGAAAGGGACTCCAGGAAGTCTCTAATGCAACGTGCTGCCCAAAGTTAGGTTGCTCAGGGCCTTGGCCAGTCCAGTCTTTTGTTTTGTTCCTAAGGTGAAGAGTGCAACATTGAAACCTTGCAAGCTTCTGGGAAAGACTGGAAATGTATGGAGACCATGAGTCCGTGAGAGCAGGAGTCTGGCAAGGCAGCCTTGGCTCTGTGTCTGATGCAGACCAGGAGTGAGGGACTTCTCAGGAATCATTTTGGGGAGGCTGTTATCCTGTTCAGCCTGGTTCCTAAGGCACGATGTGAGTTTGTCTTCCTTTCCCCATAACATCACCTCGTGCGTACTGGATCGCATTGTGAAATGAGCAGCTGGCCACAGGGGGGGAACTCTTTCAATGCCTCTGTCCAGGGAAAGCCAGGGCATGGCTCAGCCTTTTCAAACATCAGCTAATGGGGATGGGTGGTGACTCACGAGGCACAAAGCCATAGGAGGAAGCCAGGATTCATCAGTCATCCTGGTTACCTAATGACCTGCTTAGCTACTCATTACCTGCTGGCTAAGCTAGCCTGACTCTGTCCAGTGGTGTCAGGCATAGGACATTTGCTGGGATCTCAAAATCCAGTGTTTTGTTGTTTGGTTTTGCCTGATCAGAACTGGCATGGGGTGGGTAATCATGATTCAGCCCAACAGCACTCTATCACGCCTCATACCTTCTCATCCATTAAACACCTAGTATCTCCCTCTGAAACGCTGGTCATTGCTGTCACTGCTGCTGACAAAATTTCAACCATGTTATGCCCTACAGTAGATGCAAAGGGTCAAACACTGTGCCAATTTCCACAGCATTCAGCGCTGAAGTCCACGTTGCTGCAGAAGGTGCAATTCCCCTCTGTTTGCCTGACATTCTTGTCACTCAGATCCTTGGCAGACCAAGAAACTTGTTGGTAGGAAATGGTGGATTCGGACACTCTCACCGCTTTGTGGGCAACTGGAAGGTTGCTTTCAGGAGTCAGCCCTGGAGGTGCAGCTCACACCCCCACAGTGCTGGCTTTTCTCTCTTGGTAACTGTCCTGCATCTTTGCAGTTTCTCCTCCTGCAGACATGGTTTCAGTCTCATCTTTGTCCTGACTTGCTGCTGTGGAATGTGAGGCCTTTATTATTTTTTTTCACTCTGTAAAACAAAAATATGAAGTTAAGTACATCATGTTGAGACTTCAAGCTTGCATTTTCTGCCTGTGTCCTCTATAGAAAATAAGAGCTGCACCTTGTTTCTCCCTCTCCTTTTTACCTTCTCTTTGTCTGCCTGCCCTCAGAGAAGATTTATGCCCTGTTGTGAAAGCGCTGCACCTAACACAGCCAGCTCTCACAGCCTCACTTACTGTGCAATTCCAGTATGATCTTGCTTCAATGCATACTTGGTTCAGGAACAGTGGGGTGTGTTCAGATGGATGGAGCTGATCAAACATGAGCCAAACTCTTACTTTATTGCAGTTTATTTCTTTAGGAAGAGACAGGGTTGAACTAGGAGTTCATTGAGTTTTAAGCTAACACGTTTGCTCTCTTAGCAGGAGCAGGCCATCGGCATATACGGTTATTTACAGCAGCTCAGCTGAGGGAGAGTAACCCATAAATAGCAACTTCTTGTGTTTGCTTACAGGCACATACTCTTAGAGAAGGCAAAAACCTCACGTTCCAGCCCATTCGTTAATGTTCAGCAATAGGATTTTTGAAGGAAAATGTCTCCCTAGGTAGGATATCCTATAACTCCTGACCACAGGGGTTTCCTGCAGCTTCACCTCCAGCATCTGGTGTTGTCTATTCTCAGAGACAGGCAGATGGGGTAGATGGACCCCTGATCTGATTCGAGAGGACAGCAAATCCCATGAGCCAAATGCAACACCGGAGAAGTATGTCAAATGCATTCCAGATGGATATCCCTGGAGAGAGGCGTCTTAATTCACGGACCAGGCAAAGAGACTCAAAGAGGAAATGGCTTTCTGCATCACAGTGGGGAGCCTCTAGAAAGGAAGGGCAACTGACCTCCCTGGGCTGAGCTTGCAGCCCTGGTCTGGTAGCTCTGGTGTCTCTAATCTGGATGGAGTGATCTCTTCACAGGAGTATTTCACAGTGGTACCTAAAAACAGCCCTTACTGGTGTCCTCTTTCTATTACTGGTTTATTCAGGGCAGTGACTTAGCATCCTCTGCCATGAACGAGCTGTCTCCCCAGTGAACTCTGCCTGTTCTGACTTTTCTGATCAATAAAACAGCTGATTTTAGAGGCAAATTGTGCCAAGGGCAAATATATGGGCAAGTTCTTTTCTGCCAGGTTGACTCATCTTTCCCTTATTTACAGTGACAGCACCTTATCGTTTTTCTCAGACAGACAAGCTGTTCTATGGGAAAGATTTACTCTGCTGACATTTCTCTACCTAGCCTTTTTGTTGTTGTTGTTTCACGGATTTGCGAGATATCCTAGACCTCACATCCCCTCTTCCCTTTAAGCCACATATTCATATGTTTTATTAACAAGTAGTGTAGGCAACTAGGTTTGATCATCTGACCAGCTCTCTAGGCATGCGTTGGCAGTACTTACTAGACTTCCACTGGTTATTTGGGGGATTAGTGTCATACCTTGCACATAGACACTCCACTTCTTACTGTATCACAGCATTTTCTATCAGCATAATGCTTACAAGCTCTTGTGAAGAGTAGGAGCCTCACTGCTCTTGACCCTGCACATAACCAGGGAGAGACTGAACTCTTCATTTCAGCATGTATTAGCTTAGCAGGTGGAGCTAGAGAATAAGAGTGGGCCTGTCTAGCTCTACCCCTCTGACCAGCACAGCGCTTATTCAGCAAATAGAAAGGTTGTGAAAATTTTGCTGTATTACAAAAATCCACCTCCATCTGGTGGCAAATGCAGAAAAACTCCTACACAGATGAAGTGCCCCCAGTAACCCCGTTGCTGCCTTCCAGAAAATTAGGTCATGATCTGAGCAGCTGACAAGTGATGTCCGTCGCAACAGAAAGGCAAGGCACAGCCCGGGCTCGCTCGAACACTGCGCCATTGATGAGGAACAGATTTTTCGCTGGCAATATTGATTCAAGCTACGCCAAACGTACAATGGAAAGGATGGATGGATCTTAGGAAGCATGTACTTCGGAGCCCCACTTGCTGCTGGCCAGCCTCGAACACATTTCTGTCCTCTCTCCTTATGGAAGCATGTTTTTTGTGCCTAACAATGTGTTTTCCTTCCCACAGTATTTACAGATATGTCCTGCTTTTTGGCAGGTTGGTTGCGGATGACAGGTTGGGAAGGATTTCACTTTGCCTCTGTTTTCTCTGTGAGGTTCGATGGCGTGTGTAGGTGGTGTTACATTCTCCATATTTTCTCTGAGACCTTGCATTAGAGGATCAGGAGGATCACTGACAGGTGCTACAAGACGATCCTTTAAAGGGGATTCTGTTTGTGTACTTGTCAGGTAAAGTGGTGTTTAAGCATATGTATCACGGTGGGTGTTGCAAAAAGGTTGCTCCAAGTTGTTCACAGCGATGAAACCATTTCCACCAACTTGGTAGTGCTGCAATCAAACCATCTGCTTGCTCAAAGATCTTGGCTGCTCTAGGCTACAAACATTTTGCACTTGTTTCAACACAGCGACTTTCTGGTTATCAAGTGCCATTTTGCCCTGTTACTGACCATTCTCTGCCCTCGCTGAGGTCACAGGTATCCTACCTTGACCAAGCAGCTTCTCCATTCTGACAAAAAAGAGCCAAGAGGTTCTTTAGCTACATCCAGCCTTAGCCAAACATACTCTTCAGAGGCTGGTGAGGATATACAAATGGCTGAGATAATACTGAGAAAAATGGTGATTTGCTATGAATCTCCAGAACTTCATACATCATGGTTATTTGTGAAGATCGGTGTTTTAGCTCAGGACCCCATTTTATCAGACACACAGTAGGTAATTTCATGATTCAGTTAAGTTCACGGGTTAACAAACTGTGGAGGGGTGGTGGGCTGGGATGCCAATCTCTTTCTTTATATCCAAAAACATGACAGTTAAATATTAAAAGAGAAATATGAGGGAGTTAAAGATGCCTGTCCAGTGCCATTTTACCAGGAACTGACTTTTTGCCCTTATAAATTCAGTACATGGAAATTTCCCGTGTCTAAATAGACCTTGCCAAAATGTCTCAGATAAATATACAGAATAGGATCTTTGCAGCCTCAGAGATTACTAGGATAAGGTGTGAGAGCTTAAAGCAATTAAAATAAATGATTGCTGGCTTGAGGAAATAGCAAAATCAACAGGAAAGGCCCATTTTTTGTAGCCCTGATGACAGCAAGAAAATTTCATTAGCCTTAAGAGCTTTGCTTTACCCTTTTATTTCCACCAGAAAGCTGAATTCCCCCTGCCTGCGTGTGGTGAGATTTCTTTACTGAATCTGCTCAGTTCTTATGGCATTTCATTATTTCTAGCACTGTTGAGATATTGCTTTTGAGCTCTGTGTGGGGAATGGATTTTGCTGCTAGGCAGTGTACAAACTCAGTGCAAAGCCATGATGCCCTTCCGAAAGATCTCACATGTAACACAACACTTGGGGCACAGGGCAGTCGTGGAAGTCAGGGGAAGGAGGACAATGGGTGAAAGAGGCACCTGCAGCCCAGCCTTTGTCATGGATCATAAACCATGGAGGGGGAAAGGCTGGCGATTGTGGGGGGGTTCCTGGCATTCAGGGGCCTCCTGTGACCCCAGTGAACCCTTACCACTACTCATGAAAAAGGAATAATGTTATCAGACCCTGTGTTTCCTCTCAGGGTGCTGGAAACACAAATGAAATGAGAGCCCACGAGGTGTGCCTGGATACGATGGTCCTGCAGCCACCTGCACTCATCCTGCTGCTCCAGGACTGGGCATCCCAGATCAGTGCTCCATGCAGCCTGTTACACCGTTTTTGATGGGAAGCCAACACTGGATTTTTCAAAAGACGGATTCCTTTTCCCCTGTGCTGCTCAGCATCATAACTCAGCTTGGCATCAGCACTATATGATGCAGGGGAGGAAATTCTTGTCTGATCCCAGCTGATGGGCCGCCCAGGTCTAGAAACACGAGGACTGATGGCCTCTGTAAAAGTCTTTGCCGCTAGTTCTGCTGTCTGTGCTGCTGAAGGATCCCTGCCTGTCCTTCAGAGCCTGCTTCTTCCCTTCCCTGCCTGCTGCTGATGCCTTTTAGCAGCTGACAGATCACCGTCCCTTTACCTCTTGCCCCAAGTGAGACATATTTCACTTCGAGGGAGCTTCCAGTGTGAGGAAGGCTCTGAGACCCAAGGCTCATCTCGTGGGGCATTGCTCTGCATCTGGGGTTATTTCTGTTCTTTTAACTAGCGTTTTTAAGAGGAATAAAAGATGAGACCAGAATGTATTTATTGAGCCCAGGGGAGGTGCATGCATCTGTAAAATATTATTGAGATATCATTGAGGAGTTGGTTTCACCTAAAGGCTGGGAGAGGTATGATGTTTACATGGCTCCTGTGGGATGGAGTGGAGCAGGAGAAAAGGCTCTTTGCTCAGTAATACCCCGTCGTATTCAAGGGACGAATGGCACACAGACAGGCTGCAGGTCTCATAATACTGAGTCTTTTGTGTCTTCTGGTTCCATTGGGTGGGAGGGAAAGCTGTGTGCTAGGCTCACCAGCATCACACACAGCAAGATTTCAGTCACTTCTCCTCTCTCATAAAGTCTCTGATGTGTTTGTCCCACCCCTCTTGTGCCTCCTACAGAGATCTGCTTGCTAAAGATGTCAGCTCCCAAGCTTTTTTTTTGTAGGGATTTAAAGGTATATCTAGATTCTCTCTTCTTTGGCTGCTTCTTTCCCAGATGTTATCTTTCTGGCCATGAAAGCAAGCCTCACTGCTTATTCTGGTCCTCACAGTGCCCCTTGCATCCTATCAGGCTTCAGTCTTTGGCTTTGTGATCTCTAGGTGCTGTTCTCATCGCCTGCACAGGTAAGCTGAGCTTAATCTGTGGTGGTGAACCAAGTGAGCTCCAAAACCCCAAAGATTCTTTCTTGCTGGTCTAACAGTATTTCTGGAGGAAGATTAAATCTGGAATCTGAAGTAACACCTCTTAGTGTGTCTAAGCACCCTTGACTAAGCTGGAGATAAAGCGATGAATCCAGCCAGCCGTTCTCTCCAGCCAAACCAACATCATTGCAACAAGGTCTTTGAAAAGTTCCTGGGCATTTCAGTAGCAGAGGGGTTCCTGAAAGCCAACAAGAGGCAAAACACTGGAACCCTTTGCAGCCTAGGATGGTGCAACACATCCTAAGACAGGGGCTTAAATCGAGAGGATTCATCTTCTCTTAAAGCCACTCTTCTTCTCCCACTGCCTACAGAAAGGGTCTGAGGATCTGAGAATAGGTCCCTGCCTCTCAGATAACCTTGGTTAGGTTGGAGGAATCCATATCATACCTAACTGTCCTGGAGGAATCCATCATACCTAACTGTCCTGCAGGAATCCATCATACCTAACTGTCCACACTTGTCCCAAATGATTTCCCATACAGGGTGCAGCTCTCCCATCCCAGTTCCAGAGACCAGTCGCTGGTCAAACACTGCACCACCTTTTGAAGAGAGCGCAGAAGAGTCCTGCATCCTAGGCTAAGATACAAACAATCGTTTCTTGGATGAGACCATCACCTGACATCGATGCTTCCAACCCTTCCCCTGAAAGTTAAATGAACATCAACTACAGTGCTGTTGTGACAGGAAGCAATTCCAACCCTCTGCTCAGGAGAAAAGAAAGTGTCTTCTCCCTTTTGGCTTTGATTCTCTTTATGTTTATGTAATGACCAAAAATCCTGTAAATAAAGTGTAATATTGAAACCATAAAAAGGTAGGAAAGGGGAGAGAAATTCATATTTCAGAACAGTCTCAATATTCACTTGATCCTTTCAGTCTTTGCAGGGGGGGACCCATATCCTATCACACACCTGACATTGCCCCTAGCAAAATTAGTCACGATGGCCCCATGCAGCTTTTGAATTTATTGTCTGCAAATTTGGCTGGTCCGACCACTGGTCTGAACACCTGTGGAGCCTCAGAGTCCAGACTATTAGATTAATCTGTCAGTCACTCTATATAACAGCCTGTCCTCCTCTCCATCCTGGTCCGACACTCCCTTCCCAAGCTGGGTGTATAGCTCTGAGATCCAGTTTCACCGGAATGTAAACAGTGTCTGAATCCCCCAACTTCCCCACTTTGCTTCCGCTGTGAGTGCACTTCGGGTATATCGGCTGCTTGAAAAGTAATTATCCTCACTTCCCACCTGATAAATTAAAGACCCCCAGGTTCTCTGCTTAATGGTGCGGAGCGATCCAAAAGTGATTCTCCTGCAGAAGCTGTTAGGAGAATGTCCTAGCAACCCCACACCTCTCTGGACCTCATTGTGCTGGGACGACAGCCCATTAATCAGCCCGACCTGGCCTGGAGATGGCAAAGGTCGTGCTGCGTGGAGTCTAATCGGAAAAACAAATTCCACCCCTCTGGAGTGCTTCCTGGCAGGGACGAAAGGGGAGACTTGCTTGGTTTCACACTTAAGTACCTTAAGTACTTTCCAAGGCTAGAAGACAACTGGTGTAAAGGGTTTGTACTTCAAACAGAGGAGAACATGTCTCCAGGGCTGTGTCTGTGCTGCTCTGAAGTGTGTTGTTTGGGAAAGACTGGGAGAATGAAGAGCTCCCAAATCAACCCACTTCATGTCTGCTCGGCTGCTTCCCAGGGAAACAGGGATCAGGCCTGTCGGAGCAAGTGTAGCCCCAGATTCGGGGAGTACGACCTTGTACTGTGCTGGCAGATTTGCTGTCTACAGGTGCAGATTAAAAGAGTGTTCTCAAGCTCAGCGTAGTCCTGAAAATTGAGTGTGGCTTCTCTGCATTTTCCACATAAGGCAGGCTGAGCCACATCAAACCAAAATCGCAGTTGCCCCAAACCCTCTCACTGACAGAGGCCAACAGCGGATGCCTGCGGAAGGATGATGCTTCCCAGTGGCTCAGAGGTGCTGTGTCTGTGATTTGGACCCCTTGATGGATTGTTTTTCCATTAATCTGTCCATTCAGGTTTTAAGCCCGTGCAAGCTTTTTCTTCTGCGTCAGAGTTGCATTGCTCAGTGACGCATTACATACCTCTTTTTCTTCATTCTGTACCTGCCTCATTTCAGCAGTGCATTATGAGGGCCAAACTACAATAATCTCCTATTCATCTTCTCTGTTTAGTCCTCTGCAATACCTTCTTTCATCTGTAGAGATGTGCTCTTTCCCTGCTTGTGACTGTATTGGAAATTTACACCCTTTTTGATTCCAACCTGTACTACTCAGGAGGCTGGAATAGTTTATTGCAGTGGTCCTAAAATCCATGAACCTAGGAAACAGTAACATAAATTAGGTTATCTGTCCACGAAAATATCTCCTGCATCCTGGCAGGCAGTGGTGTTCATAACTTGATAAGCCAAAATAAAGTCAAGCCAGGAAAAACAATGGATAAGCTGCAATATATTCTTGTGTTGGCTTAGTACAGGAGAAAAAAAGAACAGCAAAAAAAGCACCTCTGTCAAATATCATGCTTGATCTTTATGGCTGAAGAAAGCAGTCCTGTAGATGTAGAAATGAATTCATTGGCAAGCGAAGAAGTTGCTGCCATTTGGCTCCAAGACAAGAATAACACTGTGCTATGGTTTGTTGTTTTCTGATAGGGTCTGGAATAACTGTACGCAGTTCATCTTCTGATCCTCTGGCATAAAGTTCCTTCATCACTAAGAAAAAAGCTATGTAGCACTGACACCACCACAGCTGCATCAGTCCAGAGCACCACCTTTTCCACCCACGCTGGCAATGGTTTGCATATATTTAGCAGTGACCCCAGCAATGACGTTTTCACTGTGAGGAAAACACATCAGCAGCTCATCGTTTGTGCTGATCGATTTAGTTCACACTTTTCCTCTAGTAGTTTCAGCCTCTTGTTCTTGCTGCAGGTATAATGCTGATGTTGCTAGCATCTCTGACGCTAGTTTATAATACTGAGCTATGCTTTACCCACATGCACTTCAGCAATTCAACGCCAACTTTATTTCAGTATAAAAAGCAGGTGCAAAATCCTCCGTCCAGCCTTTTAGACCAGAAGAGCTTCCGATTAATTCTGACTGGTTTTGTATTTCTTTTCCATCTCTACTTGTACCAAAGGTTTTCTGTTTGCTTTTGTGGCCATCCTGATGTTACGCTTCTCCTTGTTCAGAGATGGTAGTGACCCTCCACTTCTAGTGTGCTAGAGACAGCAGGGCAGGCTATGAGGGTGCTGATCGCACCCCTCAGCCCTTTCAGCAATCCCACATGTGATCCGAGTGCGCCAAGGGCCTTGACAGCAGAAAGTCTCAATTGCTGTCTTGAACTTCAACATCCCAGTAAGCTTTTAAACCTATTTTAGGTGCTGTGGGAGGCAGCTAGGGAGAAAATATTCTCCCTAGGTGAGCAATAGCCCTGTTGTATTTCATAAAGGGGTTAAGAAGGGGTCTCATCTCCGTGTAAGCAGAGATATTCACACAATGGCACTGAGATTCAGAGAGAAATGTTCAGACGTAGCCGTGTCTAACTGCCTTGGCACAGCATTATCTTTGGAGCTTAGAGCTTTGCCACACATCTTGCAAGGAACTAACAGAGGAGAGTGAAGTAAGCAAGGATCAGTTTGTGGAGGTGTTCCCTGAGACAACAGAGAGAAGGAGGAGGCTGCCCTGGTGCATAAGGTGAAAGGGTTACCTGGAAATTTCCATGGAATGTTTCTGGCTAGGCATGGGTTTCCTGTGTCTGCTATAAACTTTTGGTGGCTTGGGTTTTCGTGGTGTTTGTAGGTGGTGGATAGTTAAGTGCAGAGTACTTATGTGTGACTCATGGTTCTGTGCCTTTTTCTTCTTTCTCTCTTTTTTTTTTTTTTTTTTCCTCTTCCTTTGCTCCTGGAGGCTGGGAACATGTTTGCATCTCCAGCTTCCAGCTGTACTTTGGGCCAGCCCAACAGTCTCTCCATGCTAGCCTGGCTTGAATTCCACCACCATCCCCAAAGAAAGATGTCCACATGGATACAAGATAAAATACACACAGGCTATCCCATTCTGCCCTGCTTCAGCTAGAGAACGGAAGGCAAGCGTGGGGAACATGATGAGAAGGAATCCTGCTCTCATGAAAAGAAGGAAAAGTACTTTTCTTCTACTCTGGAGACCTGGATCCCCACCCGACATCATTTTCACAGGCTGCCATCCCACTGGCTTGGCAATGGCAGTCGTTTTTGGGTAGCAAGCTGCTCCCTGTTGTGCTTTGAGCAATTTAGAGCATTTTTCCAGGTGCACAGAGCTTAAACCTCAGTTTAACCCTGCTGTAGAATCTTGTTTCTCTGCTGTGTGTCCTGGCATTGGAATCATCTGGGGAAAGTGTTCTCCTGGGTCTGGGAAGTAGTGATGAGTGAAGACAATCCCTTGTCCTGGTCTATGGGCTGATCTGAAGCTCATGCTCCTCTCCCCTCAAGCTGAGGCCAGCAAGTACTTTAGTAACAGTCTGCTACAAGGAGTGCCCTAAGTGTCCTGATTAGAGGCTGATGTTTTAGTGCAGTGGGGTGAGGATATACATTTAAATCTACTTCCATTTAGATGTATCTATAGAAATGGCCACGCAGCTCCTTGGGAGAAGCAGGCGAGGCTCTCTGAGGCTTAACTAGGGAGATTTATGTAGGAAGCTGGGGTGAACTGCTTGGAGAAAGGATTGTGCAGAGGGTCCTTGGAGGCAGCTGTTGAAAGGAGCTCCTCTGGAGTGAAGTGGAAGCAGAGGCAGGATATTGGCTAAAGAAAAGGGGCTGTGACTGATGCCTCTCAGCTGGGAAGGGTGGAGTTAGAATCTTGTTTCCTACTGTCCGTAGGTGAAGAAAAACTCCTGTCAAATACATTCAGCTCAACTCTGCTACATGCTTCTGATCTCCTGAGCATACTGGGATGTTTCTCCTTGCTAATACCTGCACTGTCCACATCTTGTGAGCAGAGCGGGGAGCCCTGGAGCTTGTGATACGGGCACTGCTTGGTGCTTGCACGGAAGGCGTTGGGCTGTGGGAGACTGTCACAGCTTGTACTCCTACTGCTAACCCTCTCAGCTGCTGGCTCATGGGCCACTGCTGGTCTGTGAGAATTCAGAAGATGGCCCAGAAATAGCAGAGAAACACATGAATTCAGCAAACCTATAGATGCCTTCTTGCAGAGCCAAGGTCAGGTTTCTTTCCTGGGAAAGCACAGAGGAGGTCTGAGATTCACTGGAGCCTGCCAAATGTGAGGGGTAGCAGTGAACGGGTCAAGGTGCCAGTCTATGCTGAAGGCATTGGCATCAGCTAACCACAAGAGAAAAAGGAGGGGGGCATGGAGAAGAGCTTGCCAATGAATTAGGGAACCAGAGGGAGATTTCTGGGAAGCCCAGAAAGTATTTTGAAAATGGAGATCCAACTCAGAGTGGTAAATGCAGCATGACCCGCTCTAACGCAGCATGGGGAAAGCAAAGAGCAGCCCAGCTGTTTGGATACTCGACACCAGGATCACGCTCAGCCACCCCACTCCCTGGTGCTGCTTGCAGTTGGTGACTGAGGGCTGTTTCCAGCATGGGATTTCATGTGTGAAGCCCATTTGGTGTATGGCAACTGCTGAGACTCTTGGAGGGGGTGACTCGGTTACGGGCCAGGAAATGAACACAGGGAACTGTTGCTAGAAACCAAGCTGATGCACGTGAAAATAATAAAATAGATGTCCAAACTGGGACCTCTCCTGGGGCCACGCAGTGCTGACAAGCTGACCCTGGATGTGTCGCATCTCTCAGCTTCACAGCTCTTGACGCACGGCACCAGCTCTCCCATATGTCAGGAGTCACATTCCCCACTGCTGGAATGCAGCCACCTCTGGAGCAGAACCCAGCAGCTGTTTAAAGAATTGACAGAAACAAACCAGGGACAGGATGCGAAGATGCAGCCAAAGTACAGGGGAAAACAAGGGAGGGAAAAATGTCAACCAAGTCCATCGGGTGAGTGTGATGGTCATTATAACAGGGATTGAACTCACAATTAAATGATAAAAAGCATGCCAAGTTACCAGGCATCAGCAGAGCTAGTGCACCCACTTGAGTCTTCTCCTATTGGCCTGAAGCAAGATGAGAGGAATGCAGCTTCGCCTGGATCCTTCTTTTACATATTATGCTCTGTGACACTTAGTCACCTATGACACCATGATAACCTGAAGAGAAGCATGATCCCTTTGTCTCTGGTGGACAAAAAATATGGGCTTCAGTTTCTCCCTACAAGCCAGGCTCACATTTAGCTCAAGCTGTTAACCAGTTTCCAGGTTTCACAATGATGCTCATCAGACCATCCTGGACACTAAAAGAGGGATGGCCTGGAATATTACCTAGGAACATCCTATAACGCCATCAGAAGAGTCAGGGATGACTGGGAGACTTAGCAGCCTGTTGTTCTGAGGTGCTTATGTGAGTTTGATCTGCTGAGACATTCACCATGCAAGGGAAGGATCACTGCATGCAAATCATTCCCCAGTAACCTGCCCCAGGCCTTGGTTGCAGAGAAGAGACCACACTGGACCGTAGGATAATTCATATCGGAAGAGACCTTAGGAGTCCTGTGGGTCTACTTGTTGACTCTGGAGCACCATTGGCATCTTGGTCTGGCACAGCAGAGCTCCTCTTATTCCCTTCTGTTCCAGCCCAGTCCTGCGTATTCATTGGAGTCAGTCAAGAGTATCTGGAGTGGCAATTACCTCCAGACTCCAGCTCAAAGGGAATTAATTAGCGCGGCCACCAACTGAACCCAGCAGGGAAACTGCTGTGCGGAGGCATCCGGGGCTTTGTGTGGCGGCACCCGTCTGAACACGCTGGTCCTTGGGAGGATGCGGAGTGGGGAAAGAGGGATGGAAGGTTTTGGGGTGGGTAAGGGAAGAATGCATTGACAGGAAGCCCTGAATACCCACATTGCCATTGCCCCTGCCATTTCAGTGGAGGGAGCATCTTCTGCTCCCAGCACACAGCCTGCCCCTCACCACCATTGTATTTGGCTACTCGGAAAGCCATTTGCAAGCATTCCCCCACTGCATGCAGTGTGCAGCCATAAGAACAGCAGCCGCCTGGATCCCCTCCAGCTGTCCAGTGAGAGAAAGGGAAAAGCAGTTAGTAGTAGCAGAGTAAAGGGAAAAAAAAAAAAAGAAAAAGAAAAAGAAAAGGCCAGAAATCATTTTTCCTGGCACACTATGACGCACAGATTTGGGAATGAGAGTTGTGAAAGCTTTTTGTTTAGCTTATTCTTTTCTGGTCTGACAGCTGAGAAGTCCCACAGCTCAGAAACATCTGACAGGACTGGCTGAAGTCAATTCATCTTTCATCTGCCCATCATGCTCCTGAAGCAGAGAGTGACAGAGCTGCTTCTCCTCCATCTGAACGCTGCTCTCCCTCCTTCTCCTTCTTCTGCGTGCTGTTTGCAGCTTGGGAAAACCAGTTTCCTTCCTGCCTACAGCCTTCTCCCCAGGTTCAGGGCAGCGTCCGTCTGCCCTTGCACCTGCTCCGTACAGCTGCGAGCTGCCTCTGCTGAAATCATTTGCACCCGACCCAGCAGCAGGCTGACGGGGCCCCTCCGGCTTCCCCTCGACTCCTTTCCCTGTCATATTTTCCTTACTGCTCTTGCAATTAGCGCGCTTGTTCGTCGCTCCTCTCGCTACCTCATTCTGCTTTCCTGGCACGCTCCCCTTCTAACCTCCCCCAACTCCTCGTGTGCTCACCTCACCACTGCTTCTCAGATGGAGCCGTCGAGACACCGCTCCCTTGCTTTGCACTGTGCTCTGTTCCCCAGACTGCAGAGCATCCACCTTGTAGGTGCAGAGACGTAGTCCCCTTGTGGGTGCAGAGATGCAGTCCTCATGTCCTCGAGCATCTGCTACAGAGTGGTTAGGTCTTCAGTGTCACATAGTCACGGAGCCACCTGTCACACAGACTCTGAGGAGATAACCCTGGTGTCAACCAGCCACAGCCCCCAAGTTGCATCAGAAAAGCCTTTGCACTTGAGGCCATGCATCTTCCAGTACACGAGGTGCAGGCTTTTGGTGGGGGGGTGGCCTTTCATCTTGCTGGTAGAGGAGAGAGGCAAGGTAGCGAAGGAAGAGCCCAAGTTACTGAAAAGGGATTTTTTGTACCAGAGGTGAGGTTCTTGGCCAGAGGATGTTGGCAAACAAAACAAAGGGAACAATTAAGGAAAAAAAAATATTATAAATGGTTGGGATTACAAATGGTACTGTACTTCTACATAAATTTTCACAGTTAGGAGAAACACAAATGACGATTTAAAAAAGAAAACAACAAAAACAAAACTCAACACAGCAAATCATGCTGCCGGGAAATCTTGCTTTGTTTCCTGTAGCAGAAAATCAATGATTTGATTTCACTCAAACTTGACAGGCTACATCTTCCAAATAAGGCTTTGCATCACAAAGTCATTTTGGTCCCCAGCAACTTTTTTTTCTCATGCATGTGTTTCACTGGAGAAAAACAAGCACCTGTTTTGCAAAACAGAACCTCTAACATTTAATCTACTCCTCTCCGTTAATAGACTCCCCATTATGAATTTTTCTGCTGTGGGTTCTACAGTCCTTGCTCCCACAGCTCCCCCACCCCTCATCCCTTTCCAGATCCAAAATTATGTGGCCGGGTTATGTCTGGCCACCAGCTGGGTCCCAAAATCCGTGCAAGAAGCTTAGTTGAATCCTCCCCATATCGCATGGTTGGCCTCAGAATATCTGTTTATATCCCGCAAATTTGTGCAATGCGGCCCCTAACCAGGCTCCTCACAACTTTCCAAGCAGTGACACAAGTCTTGCCAGGCAAGGATTGAATAGGCTGATAAAAGTGGTGGTAAAATCAATCTCAGGTCATTGCCCCTGGTTGTATCTTCCTGATGCAGCTTTAAAAACAGAGGAAAAGGGGGAAAGAAAGGAATGGGGAGGGGAAAGAAAGTGTCTCAAGTATTTTGTTGAGTTGCCGGATCTGGTTCAGCGCCATTAAGAAAGGGGATATTGAAGAGTGCTTTTCATTCCACCATTTTGCAGTGGGTAATTGCTTTCCACACGGTGCATTGAGTTTTGATGTGAGTCCAGCTGCGGTAACGCATGTTACGGCAAGGGCTGTTCCAGTGCAAATGTGTTATTTGAGTGTCTCTTTGCTCACACTATGACTAAACAGAAGCAGCTGTGGCCAGAGGGCCATCAGAGCTTTGTATCACACAATCGGGCATTTCATGGAAAATTTTCATGTTTTCAGTTGGAAAAACTTTCTTTCTTCCATGACTGGAAGTTTTGAAGAAATTTAAATTTTTCATGATACACAAAAATGCCCCAAGAAACAATTTCTCTTTCCAGAGGAGATACAATCCTGGGACCATCTCAGCCTCGCACATATTATATGCCTCCGCATGCCTAAGAGCTGCCACGTTGGTCAGGAAAGCCACCTGTATGTTTCTGGAGGACATCAGTTTTAAGAAAACATAGTAAAACTGCAGTAAAGACAGCTCGGAGTAACAAAATGACATTGCTAAGTCAGGGCAAGAACATCACATCGGTATGTGGCCTTATAATCCATGGGGATGAGAATTCCTTACTGCTCAGCTATTTCAAAACTAGCCTGGAGAAAGCACTGAAGGGGAACAAGGCTGCTTTAGAAAAAGAGTTTGACAAATGTCTCTTACCCTTCTTCAGCTGCAACTTGCGCAAAGTTTCAGCCATCAGCAACAAGGAGCCTAAAGCTTTGGGTGAGCAGTTCTGATTGTCGCCAGGAGAAAGGAGGGCAAAGATGCAAGGTCATAGCATCTGCAAGATCTGGAGCTGGCTGACAAGGAGCAGCAGCCAAATCTTTGGGCAGTGGTCATGTACATGAATCTGGGCATCTCTTGGTTTATTTATTTGCTTTGAGATTATTGTCATGCCTTTAGGACATTATTAAAGGGTCTGCTTGCAACCTGGATTGCTTGGCAGAGCAAGTGAACAAATAAATGGATGGAAACATAAAGATGGACCTTCTATATAGCCCCACTTTACAGTTATTACCCTCTTTAGAAAGCAGCAAGGAAACAAGAAAGATCTACTCAGTAGAAAATATGGTTCCCCAAAGGTCTCGTATTCCTTAATTGCAGCTAGAAGCAAGTGACTCTCTCAGGTTTGATGCAATGAGCCTTTGGGAACCACTGGGATTAAAACTCAGGATCTTGAATCCAACTTTTATTTCCCCCCTGAAATCCTAGACCACACAGCCTTCAAGCAAATGGGCACATCTATGCACGTGGAGGGGGAGCTCGGTATCACATAGGTGGTCTGCTCTCTCTGCGAGGATACATGCGGTTATGGAGATGAAAACCATGAGTCACTGTAGGGAAGAATGATGCTGGTTCTGACAAGCCCGTCAGCTGCCTGTAACTTTCACCTTGTGTACCTTATGTCTTTCATTTTCTCATTCAATCTATTTTTTTGACTAGCCTTGATGCTTAAACCATAATTTACCAATAGCTCTCCTCGGTAATTCATTTCACACGTTCATTACAGGCCGCTGGCTATAAACACATATGGATTTCCTTTTTAACTCTTCATTTCCTAAGTATTCGATAGAGAGGTTCTAAAGCTAAACCACAGAAATGGTCAATGCAGCTCCAGTTTATTAAATCTACCCCACCGTGTCAAGTGTCTACAGTGCATACAATTATTTGGGCCAAGCTACAGTTATGAGAGAATTCATTTCACCCAAGGGTGGATTAAGTCTGTAGGTGTTTTGTATCAGAATGGTGATATTCATGTTGCAACACGAGATGGAAATGCTGCATTCTTAGGGTCTCCTCAGATCCCAGCACATGCTCTGGAGTTCATGACTTTTAAAGCCAGGTTCAGCCAATGACTTCCTCTCCATATATACTGCATAATCCGTGTGCATAAGACTACATTAAAAAAGCTGTGTAGGCGCCAAAGGTCAAGGTCCTTTGGGTACTTCATGAGAAGTGAAGCCAAGGTTCAATTAACCCCAAACAGGCACAATGTCTGAGTGCAAGAAACAACAACAGATGGAAAAACGTACAGTCAGCTTTATCAGTAACCTTTCTTATCCCCTTAGATACTCGACATTTCAGACTAGTCTGATTAAGGTGGACAGGAAAGAGAGGGATGGGAAAGTATTGAGAATCCAGGAGGCAATTGAAACTACAGGTTAGAGAAACTCCATAGCTCTGAGCGAAGTCTTGGGGTTCGTTCCTGGAAGTGATGAAGCCCCCAAGGAGTAAAATGCAAAGAGGTTCACAACCTGAAAGCTTTCCTAGTCAGACACTTCTGCTATCAAACATAACCATATAAAGAAGCAGTCAAAAATCAATTGATTTATCTGTCTTCCTCATGCTGGGCTCTATCATGTTTCTCATTCTTTCCATTTTGGAACACCTGCCCAATAAAATAAACTGAGAAAAGAACATCTACTTACAGTAGATAGTATCCGTAGTCAGATGAATATGATCATCTGTTTGGTTTTCTTCACTTAGGACATTTTTTTTTTTTTCCCGGAGCGTAGAGCATTTGCTTTCACAGGAAAGCTTCCAAGAAGACACTTCTGAAGAATGAAAGGCAACCCACTGTAGTTATTGAGATCAGACTGGATGGCAAATCTAGAAAGTTGTCTCCTGACTAAATGTGAGACTGAGAGCAAGGAGATTTAGACTCAGAGAGTGTTTATTAAAATAGACATAGAAAACAGAGTCAGATCTCTCCTCTCCTCTCCTCTCCTCTCCT
>VXAV01005114.1:235984-247048 GCA_013399715.1 Alectura lathami | reverse complement strand
TTTTTTTTTTTTTTTTTTTGCACTTATCCAGTGGAATCCACCACAATCCATCCACCAGGAGATCTAGGGTCTGGGAAAACAGATTTCTCCTGGCAAAGCACAGAGTTAACCAGTTTTCCTCTTATGCTCTGATGCTGGTGGAGGTCTGAGGCCCAGCCTCCTGACTCCTCAGCCTGTCCTTGAGCATTGTGTTCCAGCCCCCTGGCCATCACACTGACCCTCTGCTGACTCGTCCACAACTTTTCTAAATTCCTCTTATATTGGGTCCCACAAGTGTCCAAAGCACTTCAGGTGGAACCTCCTGAGTAAGGAGTGAGGGGAAATGACTATTTAATAATTTAAAGTCTATTGTCTCTCAGTCTTCTTGGCTGTTTCTCCTTTTCATAGTCACTTAGAGCTGCTAAGTATGGTGCAAATCTCTTCTTATTTGCCCCCAAACTAGGCTGCCAAGGAGTCTCTGTCCATTACTGCTACAGGCTGCAAAGACCTAAGGATTTCCCAATGGTTGCAACGGTTTTGTCTGGACCGATTTTTGCTGTTTGCATGTTGCATTAAAGCTCATTAAATCAATAGCAGTGATTCACCAGGGAGGAGGGAGACTGGCCAGTTGTCTAAAACCTAACCTGTAAGTATCCAGGAGTGTGTTTTGCTTTGCTTTTAGCTGCCAGACTAGACAAGTAAAATTATTTTTTTTAATGTGTGTCTGAAAGGAGAGAGGTTTTCCTATGCAACTCATACCATGTAAAACTTAACCTTCTCCCTCCGCCTGGGCAAAGTTTCATCATAGACAGCAATCACTTGCATGGCTCCTTCTGTCCATGGCAGCCACCGACCCCTCCCAGCCACAGCTCTGAATCTTCTCAAGAGCTTCCTCCCTCACAGGAAATGTCCCACTGCCTGACAAGCAGATATAAGACAGCATTAAAGAGACGACATGTTCCCAGATAAAACATTCCAAATATAACAAGTCTATTTTTACTAAATTTGACCAAAGGCCTCCCTGCTTCCTAATCAGAGAGCCTGATTTGCTGACTCCCCCAGACCTATCTGCCCTGGCTCACTACAGCTGTATCATGAGATAGAGTTACATTTTCATAATGACTCAAATCTTTTCCCAAGTCCTTAAGTATTTTCACACACAAAAAAAAAAAAAAAAAAAAAAAAGAAAAAAAAATAAAAAAAATAAAAAAAAAGAAGAAAAACTCCACACACCCTCCTGTAAAATCCAGACACCGACCCTGAGTTGTGTGTGGTCTTTTTTGTCTTTTCTTTTGGCTTCCCTCAAGACACGGCTTATTGCGTTGGTCTGGATACCGTCCTACCAGCACAGTGAGCTGGCCAAGCCCTGATCCCAACAACAAAGTCACCTTGGCAGGTGCCAAAATAAACGGCAGCCTCCAGCTACCTGTACCCACTGCTGACGCTGTGCTGTGCGTGTGTGGGACACGTGGCCGGAAAGGCAGCGCCTTCACCTCCATCCCTTTGATGTGCATCAGGCCTTGGACCTCGTCTTTTTCACCCTGGCAGCCTTCAGGGCATTGCAACCTGGAGAGCTATTTTTAAATGCCCTTTATTTGGAAAAGTGTGAAGTTGTCCAGAAAGAATTGGCTGTAAAATGGACAGAAACTGAAAAATGTGTGCGTGCAAACATGGTTCATATCTTCTACTTTTCTGTGTAACTTCAGCTCGTGTTGGTGCACGTGAGTGTGTCCTCATGTGTACAGTGTATGGGTTGTGTACCTGTGGGATTACGCCGAATGGACGCACCTCTGATGTCAGCTGTGCTGCTCACAACTGGAGGAGCTCCTCTGGGAGCCGGTTCAAAGCCTTTTGATCACACAACCACTTCCACTGGATTTATAAGGTGCAGCTAAAATTAGGAGACATTCAAAGTCATGCAAAATGTAAAAGGGGAAGTTACAGATTGTGGTGAAATTGGTCACAAAATTACAGGGGTTGAGTGGGGAAGGGGTCCAATGCAGTCCCTTGCATGCACCAAAGGGGCTGGGGTGGTGGGGCTGGCAGGTGCACAGGAGCGCTGCTTTGTTCCCCTTCATTTTACAAGCTGCAGTGGTTGTTTTTCCACATTCCACCATATAAAATGACTGGGTCTCAAAAACCTGCTTCAAAGTCAGTTGAAAGACTGCTAATGACTTGCTTGGGCTCCAGAGCCTGCTTTGCTCGTATGGCTTCAATTTGAGTCCTGCTTTTGGACTGCATGAGCAGGCAGACCTGACTGGGTTAGGAGCCTTGTCCTGTCCTGGATACATGCCACACCTGCCCAGCTGTTTCTTTCAGGGCCTGCTAGAATCATTCTCTATAAAAGATGAGTTTCAGTTAAAACAAATGAATGTGTAGGGTCTAGAAAAGCCCAGCACTTTACCTGCCCACACCTCGGGAGATCTATTTAAGGTTGCCACGTTTCAACAGGCGAGGACAAAGCTAAGCTTTGGAGATGACTTCCAAAATGTATGCAGATGTTAAAAGACAGTACAAATAATTAAAGATAAAAGCGAATAAAGAATAGTCCAAAAATATGAAATTAAAAAAAGAAGTGGGGGGAGGAAAGAGAAATGGCAGTTTCTTTTTTTCCCCAAAGACTTGTGGAACAGCTGACTGAAATGTCAAAGGGAAACAGGTTTTGGAAGTTGTATTTCAGCTCCACTAACTTGTTTCTGTACCCTTCCCTGGTTCAACATCTGCAACCCATATTTCATCCCTGTAGCACTCACTGGAGGACTTCATTTCCCAAGAGTGGGGAAGGCGACACATTATGTTCAGGATACATGGGTTCAAATGTGGATTGGAGTTCACAAGGGGAGCAGCTTAATGGTTTCACAGAGCAACAAGACCTCCAGACGATGCTGGGCCCGAGCACAATGCTCTAAGAGCAGGTTCAGAAATCATACCGTGACTGGAAGCTTTCGTGTGATTTATACTGGGCGCGTGGATTTTTCTGGTTGTGTTTTAAGTTTTGTTTCCTAAAGAAGCAAAGCCTCTGCTCGCCCGCTTGGTGTCGGTGCTTGTACGGCTGTGTGTGTCCCGTCTGTCTGTCCAGCCAGCTGTGCCATTCCCAGCACTTTCTGACTCCTGCTTTCCCTCCCGTCCGCGAGAGGAGCAGAGCTCTCAGCGATGTTACATTCCTAAAAGCTCTGAGGAAACTTGGCAGCTGGCAACAGCAGGGCTCCCACTGCATGCAGGAGCACGAGGATGCCTTGCCTCAGACACCAGCGAAATTTTGTCTCATCCATGGGGAAAACTGTGATGGGAACTTGCACCTTAAGGGACAGTGGTTGAGTGCAGCACTATCTGAAATCAGTGTCACTGGTGCCAGCTCTTAGAGAGCTGCAGTGAACAACATGTACTGGGAATTACAAGAATACATGAAAAATGGTCAAAAGGGCGCTCCGGGTGCTCAGCCCAGGGAATGGATGGAGGGCTTAGGTTCCCAGGCCACCAAGATGGTTTGGGAAGTTTTACTGCTAGTCCGTACAAGCCCAGAAGCAAAACTGCCACGATTTATTTTCTTCCTGGAGAGATGCAAAAGAGCAAAGTCCAGAGGCAGTTAACCCAGAGCCACTTAGAAAAGATAAATCTGTTGAAAGTCAATATTTCCTTAGATCAAATTGCTTGCAGGCGGGTCTTTTTTAGTCAGAAAAATAGTCAATTTTCTCAAAAAAAAAGTTTAAAAATTTTTAGTTCAAAAGATGAAGTTCTTCTTAACCTGATTTTCCCACACTTTATTCCCAGCAAAATAGCAAATGTTAGTGTTTAAATCTGTATTTTAATTTTCTGAAGTATGAAGGATGGAATAATTCAGTGTTCAGTGGCAGGAAACCACAACAATTTGAGGAGCAATCAGGTTTCTCTCTAAACTAAAATGCATGAAATAAACAAAATAAATTAGTGCATGTTTTTCACATAGGAAAACCCCAAATCACTTCCTGATCAGATTGAACCTACAGCATTTTGGGTGGAGAGATACGAACTGTACAGCAAGCTCTTGCTCAGCTCCAGGAGCGGTGGGGCTCCTCCCGTGCCCATCTTCAGCCCAGAGGCTGGGTCCTTTGTAAGGAAGCAGGGTAACCCTGGCAAGTGGTTGCTGTTGGCTTCAGTCGTGTCACAAGCAAACTCGGTGTGTCTCTGGGGAGCAGAAGAAAGGAGCATTCATTTCTGAGACAGAAGGAAAGCAGCAGGCAAACTCCAAGAACAGCCATCCTGTCTTCTCCAGGAGAAAGTTCAGACTTTGCTTTGCTCGTTGGGTTTGTTGCTGTTCTTGTCTGAGACCAGCAAAGCCCCAAAGGACAGAGCAGAGCTGTGAGCAGATGCCAAAGCAGAAAGCAACAGTATGCAGTCCTGCACAAAGGAGTTGTCTGGGTTTACAGATATGCACCCAAAAGCTCCTGTTTTGGGATTTGGGTTTTGGGAGCCTGGTCTGGCAGCCTTGCATCCTGCATGAGCTGGCAGTTCCATTTCTGTACCTAAACAAGTGATTTTTTTGCATTTCTGCAGCTGAAAGCTGGTATTGCAAGAGAGGAAAAAACAAATCAAACGAGGCAAGTGTGTTTCATTTGACAATGGGTCTTTAGAGCCTGCATTTTTTAGAGCTAGACTCTTGGAGTAAAAAAAGGAGCAACGCATGTCTGAGATCTGTGCAAAATATAACTCAAATCTAAAAGCTGTAACTGTGTGAGAAAAGTCAGATGTTAAACAATCACAGTTTTATTCCTCCCAGCAAGACAGCCTGTGCACCTGTAGCCGTTATTGTCTCTACTGTATAAAGTGAAAATGAATATCACATTGTATTGGAAACCCTCATGGAATACAATTACTCAACAGGAACTGTCCTAAATCTATCAGCTGTAACTCACTTGTAATTCTGTGGGACTAATGCAGAGAAATGTTTCTCCATGCATGATTTGCCCCCGGCCTTTCCCCCCATTAATACATTTCATCCACTTTTGCTTACAATGGCTAAATTACTTGTAAGAGATTAATTACCTATGGGAAGTGTCTGTCTTGGTCTGCAGGAATGACATTATGCTGAACATTAAATGCTGACACTCTTAAACTCTGCCGGACATGTTTTGATATAATAACTCTGCGGACCACAAGTGAAATGGGTCCCTCACCAATTCACTACCTCATTGTTTTTCTGTCATCAGCAAACTTTGGGATACAGTCTCAGCTGACATCGTTCAGAGTTTCAGTCATGTCAGTGGAGTAGCTTATTAAGGCTTTTTATTTCCCTGGAAGTTTTCCTGAGTTACCAGATGCAGATGGGAATCTTTGTTCACCAGGAACCCTGAACTGAGGTACAGAAGCTGCCATTTTCCAGGCAGATATGCAGGCTGGTTGGGAAGATGTGGGTTTTTAATTTCAAATCAGCAATTCAAAACACATTTTCATTTCAAAATTATATTTTTACCACCTTAGAAAAAGGAAGTTATTTTGCTTTGGTGTGCAGAAACTGCAAATGTACCGGGTGGCAGTTTGGAGAACTTCTGCATTCTTTTCTCACTGGAAAGAAAAGCAGAAGAAATCTGAAAGAAAGGTGATAAAGGAATGGTGGAGGGACTATAAATTTTTCTCCTCACAGTGGGAAAAATACTTAAAAAGGGCCAAGAGATTTTACCATCCCATTGGTATTTATCTCGTGTCTTATCCTTCACTTTGGAGTTGTTTTCAGCCTCCTGTTGATTTGTTGACCTCTCAACACCTTTGTTGAAGGAGTGAACCCTGCAGAGTAGCTTTAGCCCACTGGATTTTGTTTTGTTTCCTTGGCTGTTCCTGGTAGGATGCACATGTGGACCACAGGTTGAAACCTCCTGACTTACACTTGAGAGCAGAGGCCCCGCTCACACGGCTGGCAGTACAGCTGTTCCTTCGACAGGAGCTGGAGTAACACATGAACCAGGCATCCCATGTCTGTTAGCATTGCCATGTATGGTGCCCCATTTGCCTCTGGGGACTTCTCCATGAGGGACCAGAAATCAGCATGGCTTCATCTAAATGAACTGAAAAATAGATTTCTTGAAGCAGAGATGATTTATGTGGTCTCCTTTGACTTACAGGATCAATTTCCTATCCTAAAGACACTGTCTGGATTCAGAAAACCTCCTTTCAGCTCCTCTCCTTAGCGCTGCATTTCTCCTTACCTGCACCCATTCCACTTGTATTCAGGACTCTTGTTCCTCCCCTGCCTACATGGTGTTCCCCCAGATTTTCATCCACTGCATGTGTGCAGCGCTCGCTCCCGACCCCGTCCTGGCTCTCCCCCAGCGCCATGCTATCCCTTGGAGCTGCCTGAAACTCCTCTGGTGCCCAGGAGGAGTGCGTGTGTTTGGTGGTCTCACCACACCAGCGTGGGACCCACCACGCTGTGTTGCTGGGCCCACAGTCACCATCCACTGACATACCCTTGTTGTAGGCGCAGGTTTGCAGGCTCAGTGGTAATTATAAACAATCCCTGTGCTCTTGCATCTGAGTAGATTAATCTTGGATCCTGCTCATCTGCTAACATACTTGTGCAGAGCAAGGAGCTGAGGCGAGGAGAAGAGAATGTGGTGCATCTTTCAAGGATCAGCATTTTAAACTGCAAACCCTTTTGTTCTGTAATCTGGGATATTCCCTAGCAGTCCACATGGAGAAGAAAAGGGGCATTGTCTGGTGAGTGGCTTCATTACTAATCTCTCCTGGATGCATTTTAATTCATTTTAATGACTCTGCCTCCTGTCAGACCTTTCATTTGTTAAAGGGGTTTGTTAAAGAGATTAAGTGCAAGGGGAATATGAACCCCAAAACACCACATCCCTTCCCCCAACACCTCCTCCCTCCCCTCCAAGATTAATATTACACCAAAAGGAAGAGAAAAGGCATTATCTGTGAAACACATTACAAGACCTTTAGAAGGAAAGGGAAGGAGCAATGGAGCATGCTGGACTCTTAACTCATAGAGGAGCTGGAAGGTGGCAGTATTGATATCATGCTTTTCCAGCTACATTGTTCCCCATCTGTGTGTCTATTGAAGCTTTGTGCAAACACAGCTGTTTATTAGGAATTCCAGTTTAGGGAAATAAACCATCTGCCTCAATTTGATTCTGCTCCTGTCTTGTACTCATGTGGAAGCTTCGAATAACCTCCCCCACCCCTGAAAAACAAATGTACCTTGCAGTAGATGCACTGCATAAAAACCTTCCAAATGAAATCCAGGCCTCCAGCCAGCTGAAGAAATGAGAGAACTTCTTGGTTTCCTACATGAGCTTCCTACCCAGGGATGTCAAAACCCTCTGCATAGTGTGGGAAGTGGCACAGTCAACAGAATCCCTGTGTGGAACTATGAGTTTATTCTCAAAATTCATGGTCTCCGTAGACATCTTTTGAGACAGGTTTCATGGATTTACTAGAAAATTTCCCTCAAGTAGCTCAAGTAGCTATTTCAGTCCTGCTCTCAGTGCACAAGACCTGAAAGCAATTTCCTTATAGTCCTATGGCCTCTTAACCTCCTTAGGACTGGATCAGGCTTCAGACGTTTGTGAGAAGGGTAACAGAATGAAGTGCCTTGCAAGAGCGGAGTGGTAGACTCTGGACTAGAAGGTAGCTTCCTTCCCTGTATCCCTCGATGTTCCGCTAGTGAGAAATTGGTTCATGGTGCAATGTAAGTAGCATGTATTTTGTGCAGAATGCTTACAAAGAAGACGCACCATATCCTCATTGCACATTGTAAGTACATTTCTGTTGGCTTCAGAGTGGAGAGCATCAGGTCTGCTAGCAGGGGGAAAATAGGACACGTTTCAAAAAAGAGGCATGTGGGATACCGATGTATTACAGAATGATGGGTTGAACTGCTGGAGGATGGAGTAGAACTGCTTACAGCAGGTCAGATATTGGACATAATCCAGCACAACCGTGCTTTTGGAGAGGAGGCAAGTGGTGTATAGTGATGGATAAGTGGGAAAACCACCTCTAAGCATGAAGCAATTCTTCCATTCTTCTTGCCATTAGTAGGAACTCAAGATGAAGTGCAGTTTTGGTTACTGCTTTTCAGGAAAGATGTAGACCAGCTGGAGAGCAAAAGGAATGACTGATGACCTGACTTAGAAAGAAAAATTGAAAGGAGTAAGGTTGTTTAGTCTAGAGAAGAGAAGCTGACGGGATCTATTATAGATGTCTTTGTGCACACACAAAGCTGCAAAGGAAAAGGAACAACCTGTTTAGCCTGTCAATACAGACAGGTGAGAGGTAATTGGTTAAAACTGAAGCAAAGGAGAACAGGCTGGAAATAAGGAAACTCTTTTGGTAATATGGACAGAGATACACCAGACAGCATTAGCGACTTGAGGCAGGTGTGTCAATTACACGGGGAGATGCAGCAGTACTTGCAGAATGACCGGTCCTAAAAGCCGGAAGAGGAAGCTAGAAGTGGCCCAGCTATAACCTTCCCATGGTGGAATGCTGTGTTTGTTCCTGGTGACTTCTGGAGGGCTCCAGCAGTCTTGTGTGTTCCACACTGGGAGTCTGGAGACTCTGATGAGCCCACTGCTGTTCTAGTTCTAACGGATGAACACACTCCTGAGAAAGGACATAAGTGATCATGAATTGATTTTGGATGAAATGGTACATGCTCAAGAAACAAACCAAACCCACAGAAAGTCCAATGGAGAAAACAAGAAAACTCCCCATCTATTATATTTCTGTGCTATATTTTAAGTTCTAGAGACAAATCCATCCTGCCATCATGCAAGAAATCTCCACACCCTCATAAAACCAATATAACGAGCAGAACATGGTAGCAAATCCTCTGGGTTTTGTTTTAGTTTGGGAGGCATTAAAGAAAAGTGTTGTGCAGAGGGAATGGAAATGTTGCCGGGTGCCAATTCCACAAGGGCGTGTTCTTCTAGAGCCAGGTATGTCACTCAATGAAAAGCCGTGTTCAGCTCCTGCCATGGTTTGGGGGTTAGCCAAAGAGGCTGGAGAAGGGTGGCTGGAAGGAGAAAGGAGCCTGGTATTTTTCACTGCCAACTTTCTGCTTTTTGTCTAGCTTCCCCTACACAAATGACATCTGAAATGCAAGCTGGCCCCTTTCCGTTATGGAAACCTCAAACTGAATTTAATAGTAGGGGCTTATATTCAAGTGTCCCATAAAGTATTGTAGAGAGTTGTATCATCACTGGAGCATTTTGTGGTGTGGTCCAACCTCTTCAACCTGAAAATTTCCCCACCCTAGAATTTCAGACTAGCTGCAGTGATCTGGACACATCTTCTATTCACTCATATAGACCTACTTCTGTTATTTCGTATTACTGCACTGCTTTACGTCCTATGAATAAAGGAAGAACTCATTATTCCAGATGGTGGCTAAGCTCTGATTACATCCCACAAGGCTGTAAGTTGGTGAACACAGCAATGGATGGATGTACGATGGTAAATTGGGAACGATGGGCAACCCAAACAAAGCATGCCTGTGCTCAACCTGCAAGGGAGAGATGGACTGACAGATAAAGGCGAACAATGCAGCACCTTCCCAGCGTGGGCTGGTTTTAGCTTGGGATCAGAACAAGCAGAATATAGATGCCACTGGAGGCCTGCTGCTGGACTGAGCTATAGTTTGACATGTGCCAGTGATATTTAGTTACTGGGACAATGGATGAATCTGCATGCTCCAGTCAGCTTTGAAAATACCAAGCTCTGAGGCACTTTCCCTCCCTCTTGACATCCATAGGATCTGAGAGCAATTTTCCTACAACACCGCTCAATCCCTATGGAATCCCACTGCTTTCACCCTTATTACGTGCCACAAGACTTTCCCACAAGGGTTTAATCTTTTGCTGCCTCAACTGCGAAATCTGTGGAAACAGAAAGAGCACAAGACAGACCAAAGAAGAAAGAAAACAGTCTGGGATTGTTCAGCCTTGTTCCAAGATGCCCTGTCTTCCTACAGCTGAGATTCCTCTGAAATTCACTGGTACTAACTAGCATTCATCACTCCAACCCGCAGCAATTTACTGGTGGCAATTTTCCGCTTCCAGCTGGTGACTTCCTGACCTCAGAGGTTAAGACAATTTTTATTCATGCTACTGAACTTGGCATCTGAATTTTAATGTCATGCTTTTTGCCTCCCCGCCCTGTTGTTTTCCTGGTGGAGGCTTAAAGCTTGTGGAATCTTTTCACGGGAAACAGAGATGCAATGTGCCATGTCAAAAGCATGACAGCACACAACATGGCAAAAAGAATGCCACACAGTAGTGCAAGCCTCGTATTTTTAGGTGAGCGTTATGTTGCTGGGATGCTTACCTTCTTAATGCTGAGCTAAAAGTGAGTGCCACGTTGAGAAAATATTTTCTACAGCTTTTAACTTATAGGAATCAACAGAGAGCCATCATTGTCCAGCTCAGCTGTCTGATGTCTTAGGCAGGGGTCACGTAATGTGGAAGAGATATGGCTGTATGTAACACTCAGCAGAAACTAAGAAGAAAGTAAGTGCAATAAAAGGTGGAAACACCAAGGCAATGGGATATATTTTCAACAACCTCTTCCACTGCTCTCATTCAGCCATCTGGGAGCAATTAGCAGCAATGGCAGTTAGATGGCCATCATGCAATCATCCAGACACTGGGTAGAAAAACTGAGGCAGATTCTGGCACTGGAATTCTGGAACAGCAGCTAGGTGACTAAATATCTTTGCTGCACTGCAAATGGGGGTTTCAAAGTTCTCCATCAGGTCAGTGTTCTCCTGAAGTCCTTTCAACACACTGGGAAAAAGAAATCTTTCCCTGTCTCATCTTCTGTTCAACCTTACCCTTGTCCACTGTCTCTTTTATTAAGGTCTTAATCACAGGAAACAAAGTTATAAAGAACCTGAGCACTCCCAGCTGAGAAATAGGAGGCTGGATATATTTCTATTTGTTTATTCAATGCCCAGTAATGAGGCTGAGGATGGCTGACTGCCATCAGTCACAGCATATGTTGTCACCATTACTCGAAGAGACTATGCAACTTCTCTTCTGCCACTGCTGTCCTCTATTTAATAATCTGTGTTTTTTTTTTTTTAATTATTATTATTTT
>VXAV01005114.1:207510-235949 GCA_013399715.1 Alectura lathami | reverse complement strand
ATTATTTCATTTTTTAATTAATGTCATTCTCTTTAGCCTCCAGAGTTCCTAGCTGGGAATGTACCAGTATTCCTGGAACCCAGGACAAAAACCTTGACCCTGCCTGCCTTTATGAGGCCATATCAAAAATATAAAGAATTGGAATCTTTGAAAATCTCTTTTTTCTTTGAAGTGTCCATGCTCTGACCCCACTTGCTCAGCCATAGGTGTTGTTCAAGACCAATACTTTCTGAATGCAGCAGTTATTCATAAAAGAAAAATCCTCAGCAACAACAGCAACCTTTACTAACTCTTATCTTTCACACTAAACAGAAGATTCCCTTTCTGTGTTAAAGCAGAGTTTCTGAAGCTGTGAATCTGAAATGAAAACATCCATCTGTGTCTCCGTGTGTTGCCCTGGCCTCCCCACTCTGCTCCAGAGTAGCTGAATATCATAGCAGATCAGCTCTGGCAAGAGAAACAAACGTTTCCTTTGCCCACAGAGTTACGATGGGGATCGTTCACACGTTGCCAGTACTGATTGAGAACAGCACAAACAAGAAAGCAAAAGCGTCTGTCTGCTGGGAGAGAGGAGTAAGCTGGCCCTGACAACTCCCTCAATTATATTCTCACTCATTTTAAGTATTTTTTGTAAATTAATATCCCAAAACATTTCCTTCACTGTGGACATGTCTCCTGGCCAATGTCGAAGTATGACCCAGGACTTTGGATCTTTGGGAGCTACCAGTGCGACTCTTCACATATTGCAGGAAAAGCCAAGATAGAGCTGAGACTGAAGGCAAAACTACCAAAAGGCCCTCACTGAGATTCCTATATTTCAACAGTGTGGTGAACACTTCTCAGTATTTTTTTTCTCTGCTTTTCATTTCTGTCCTCCTTCCACTGCTAGCAGGAATTCTCTGAATTTCCATTATTTTGAAAATAATTAGCTTTGGACATGCTTTGTTACTAGCTTTCACCTGGTGCTGTCATTTAAGCTAGAGCTAAATGGGTTGTCACGCGCTCGGAGATCAGCATAAATGCCCTGGCATCAAAGGTTCATGGCCACAACACACCAGGCTGCTTCTGAAAAGACACAAGGATCAAGTCCATTGCAACGCAAATGTGGCCGATTCCCTAGCTGGTATTTTGTTTCTGTCTGGACTTAGAGAGGGGAGGCTGAGGACAAGAAAGGAAATGTTCTGTGGGAAGATGATCTGGCATTTTTTCTCATTCTCCCCACACATGCATTCCAGAGAGTTACACACCAGATAAGCAGCAAGCACTCCTTGGCCAGCTAACTACTACACAAGCATTATGGACCATCTGGGGACTTATAAACCTGCAGGATATGAGTCGAGGTTGTGCTGGAAGTAGAGGCTGAGCTGGTATCCTGTGTCTAAATACCAACACAGCTGCTTGGAGCAGGAAAGGGGAACCCTCCAAAGGAACAGGACAGGGGCTCTTCTTTACGAAGGATATTACTCTTGAGTAATTGAATTGATTGTGCCTCCTCTATTTCAGCCCGTGAAATAAGATTCCCTCCAACAGAAGGAGCTGGGGGGGTACAACAGCAGGCTCAAAGGCTTTTGTTGTTGTTGTTGTTAACATTCTTGCTATTATTTTATTTCTTAAGGGGCCTCAGAATAAAGCTTTTCAGTGTCTTGAGATGCATGAACTCAGTATAGTGTGCTGGCCCTGGAAAGGAATCAACGTGCTTCAGCTGAAGGGAGGCTGGAAAGACAGGGTGTTCCCATAGTCTGAGGAGAACCAGCTTGTTGGCTCTGACATGGGGACAGCAGTGCTAAGGGGACAAATTCTCATGAGCTTTCAACAGGTGAAATGGGCTGAGCTGAGGGGAGGAGTCACCCCTGAAAGCAAACACGTATCCGAGCTTGCGATATTTTATGGACAAGATATACTCAGGGCTCTGGGGTGGAGGGAGTTTGATCTAAAACAAACAGGGTCTTTAGTCACGTCTGGAGACCTTGTTAAAATTCTTTCTGCCTGCAAATCCCTCTGATAGAAGGGAAGCACGCTTACCTCCAATGTGACCCCGGGCCAGGGTTTCACCAGGGGTGAATGTGCCCCTCTGTGACTATTTTCTGAATCCTAAGCACATACTGACTTTTAAAAGGTCTTTTCTCAAAACACCAGGCTCTCTACTCTACTCCAGCTGTTCAGCTTCATTCTCCAGCCTGGCCTCCCCCTTATGGCCGCTCTTCACCAATGTTATTCATCCAAATGTTGCAGCCTAATACCATTTCTAAATTGAGACTGTGCCTAAAGCGGATCCCATGGACAGTTGAGGGCTCATCGTGCTGTGTGAGGGCAGGGCAGAACAAATCCCTGACTTGAAGAGGCTTCAGACAGGGAGAGAAAGATGTGCTCCAGGGAAATAAAGAGAGATGCCCAAGATTACTTGAATCCCCAAAGATTCAGACCCCCAGTCTGCCAGCTCTCCGTCCATAGCCTCCTACCTCAGTTAACAGCTGTATTAGCAAGAAGTTATTTAACCAGCTAATGCAGACAGCTGGCGTCACAAGAATTAGTTTAGGTTTTACAAGCAGTCTGCTTTTGACTTGGTGAAGGAACTTGGTAGATCACAGACACCCTGAAACCACTGGGGTTCAGGGGAAACTACGCAACACACTGGATAACCTTCTGTCATCTTTTGATCTTCGTAAGAGTTGAGTGATTTTTTCAGCAGAAACACGTCTCAAGTTCTAGGCAAACCCTCAGCCAAGAGGGGATGAAAAAAAAAAAAAGAGATTAGTCATCCATCATATCATTTCCAAGTAATATTTGAAAAATAAACATTGCAGGGCATAGATCTTTTGTGGACAGATTTCCAAACACCTAATGGGAGAGATCCAGCCATACCCAATGCCAGCGCGCTTCAGACGTGGGCTCTGCATAACGGTTTCAGATGAAGTGCAGAGTTCAGTCTCCCTGTCCCACCAAAATGCTGATGAGTTAGGGCTATTGTAAGTTTTTGGGCAGTACTTCAAAAGGCACTTCAGTTGAAGAAATAATTATTATATAAGTTACAGCTGAGCATTTATAGCATAATTGCCTTTCCAGAAGTGTACCTCTAACACGCCCTGGCATTGATGTTTTCAATTCTAGAGTGAAGACCAAAACTAAATAAGATCAGCAGGAAA
Source organism: Alectura lathami (assembly GCA_013399715.1). Classification (NCBI taxonomy): domain Eukaryota; kingdom Metazoa; phylum Chordata; class Aves; order Galliformes; family Megapodiidae; genus Alectura; species Alectura lathami. The sequence continues at coordinate 232,806 of VXAV01005114.1, read as the reverse complement.
TCCATATTCATTTCAAATTCATTTAGCTACCCCAGGATACAAAAATAAAGTCTTATACAGTCAAAGACAGAAAATCATTATAATAAGAAAAATGTGGGCTAGATGAAGGCAAGTGATTACGTATGTTTGGGCAACGATGGGATTTTCAGAAAGAAATCACTCCAGATCTTGTCTTTATTTGCAACTTCCATGTTTAAAGAAAGCTTATTATTCTATATAAACTAATTAAAAAGAACCTCGGCACCTCATTTGGGTCAGGCATCACAAGTAAAAGAGGAGATATTCAAAAGGTAGAACAACTGGAGAGCATCATATGACAAATATGAAACAAAGACCAGCAGATATTTGTTCACCAGAAGTTGCTAAGCTCTGGATTTTCTTGCTGCATAATGCTCTGCACTAAAGATTTGTCTTCCATTGATTTGTTTAACCTGTCTTTGAATCCATCAAGGACTGGTCAGTATGAAGACACTGTAGGTGGCTCAGGAAGTCCACCAGCCAAAAATGCCAGGTAGTGTCCTGGGATGGTATCCGCACACACTTGCTGTCTTCTTGTGTATCTTCACAGAGCCTCTTCCTTGCGTGCTGGAGAGAGGGCCATGGCTGGCACTGGACAGCTCCAGAAATTCCCACAAACGCTCCTCAAATAAAAAGCCCTTTTGGGCTCTGTACATTGGCGCTATCTTCAACACAGATTTCCTCACCCCAGCTGTGGATCGCCTTGCTTACACTTCAGAGTTGCAATTAAAGAGGTTCGACACAGGGCTTTCAAATGGAGTCAATATGGGCCAGGATGCCAACAACTGTTCCTCCACAGTGCAGCACAGGCTGAGAACACGTCCTGACAAGCAATACATGGTGGGAAGAAGGTGTCTGTTCTCTGCACTGGTCCCAGGATAGCCTTGTGCATTGGTGAATTCAAGCTTTCAGGGTGTGCAGAAAAGAGATCTAGAATAGTTTCACATGGGTGCACCAGTCATGGGACTGCAATAAGCTTCAGAATGCTCAGAGAAAGACTCCTCTGTTTCATGACTTTACCTGTGAGAGAGAGCACGAGCTCTGCTTGGAGGTTTCCTTCGGATGGCGGCCCTTGGACCGAACACTGGAGACCAGTGTGACCCCGATAAGGCGAAGCTCTCCCTCTGTGAGCTCATTTTGCTCCAGAGAGAATTGCTGCCCTAGTCTGGATAGAAGGGCAGGGGATTATGTTAGAGTTTTAAAAGGGCTTTATGGAGGATGAGGGTGAGAAGGCAGTGTAATCACTGTTACGCAGATGGAGTAAAGCTCTTGGCTCCAGATGGGTTCCCCAGAGAATCAGATAAGCCATTTAGAGCACTTGTTGGCTCCTCATCCATTTAAATTGCTTTGCAGCTGGGTACTTCTCCCAAGGACTTTGCAAAGGCAAATTATGGGGATAGGTCAATGCCACAAGTTCAGCTGGGATAGAAGATTTGCTCCTGACACATGGCTGGGGCTTGCTCCCAGAAAGAAATGTATTGGGTCAGGGAGTGAATAATGTTTATTAGAGAGGGAGAACATGGGAGTGGTGCTACCTACCCTGAGGCAGCAGCACAACAGCTTGGGAGCATTTCTCAGGCCCTGCTCTGCAAGCAGGTGGTGAAATGCCCACTTAGCTCAAGTTGCAGACAGATCTGGTGTTTTGAGACTGAGGCAGGCTAAACTGCAGCTACAAAGGCTTCATTCTGGATGGCAGATTTCACACATCCCTGGCAGCAGTAGCTGCTGTTTCTCCTTTCAGGCTCAGACAGACTCAGAGGATTCCTTCCTCCATTCTTTTGCTTCTGGCTTTAGGCAGAAATCCTGCAGGGAAGAGCAGAGTTTGAGAAACATCAGGATGGAATCAGGCCAAGTCCATGCGCACAATGACCCTGCCTACCATAGGTACTCCAGGTGCTCTGGGTGATCTCTGTGGGTCTTTAAGTGCTACAAACCAGACAGCATCGCAAGCAGGCACTTACATTTAAAGGATGCTACCTAATTCCTATACTCAGCAAGGAAAGCATTATTTGGAAGCAGGAAGTCTGAGAAATATTGAAGACTCTGAAGTTTAGGGTCGGTAAGTGGCTGTTTAGACTAAGCAAGCAAGGGAAAGATGGACTGATAAATGGCCCATCAGAGTGGAAGCTGACAGCTTTGTGTTCTGTTTTCTGTCCCTGTAAATCACGTCAACCCACTGGCATGATGTTTCCTCTCATTCTGAAGTGGGGAGAAGGCTCCTGGAAGCACAGGGAGCTGTGCAGGTCAAAGCCACTGTTCTCCTGGATGTTGCAGCTGCTAATATTGTGATAGGAGCATAATAACCTCGTGCAGATTGCCCCCCAACTCACTCATTTTTCTTCTAGCCTTCCTGCAGCCTTATAAAGGGAACATAAAAAATGCTGCTGCTTATGCATGAACAATCACTTTCAAACGCCAGATCTCAGTCCAGAGCCTCCTGGAAAGGAGTCAAGCTCTAAGGAGTCTGTTTTCATATATTTTCTCTTATCAGTCCTCATCACAGATCGGGGTTTGTGGTTTTACAGCTGATGGCAGGTTGCCTGCATATCTCAGGGCTGAAATGCAAAAATAAGCCAAGCATGAAGACAGTATCAGCTTGACGCTACATGCCTTTCTAGGGCTATTAGATAAGAGATACTGTTTGTACAGAGCAAACCTGTTACCTCAAGAAAACAAAACTGCTTTTAACCGTGGCTTGCTTTAACTCTGCTCTTAAACAAATGTGCAAAGTATGATTCAAAGAAATGGACAGCCAGACCATCAGCTCTATACCACTGACCCCAGAGCAGCAGGAACAAGCTGTCAGTGTGTAGAAATGATTGCTTCTCAAGACAACCAGTGCTGCCCCTTTTGTTTCTGAAACCTTCCCACATGTCTCTTCCTGAAAGCTTTCTTTCTGTCTCTTCCCATCTGCTGTCTCCCACTTTACACCCCCGCAGCAAGGTGGTTGGCACACAGGCCATCTTCTGCACAGGTACAGCACCCAGCACAGTGGAAAGTCTGATCTAGGGCTGAGGCACTCTGTAGGTGACCACAGCATTTACCTTCTGAGGGGCTCACTGCCTCTAGAAGACCAGCCTTCATTTGATCTTAAGCCCTAAGACCCTTTAACAGCGAAGCATTCCCAGAAAGTGGTCTTGACTCCATACACAGCACGTGTGGGGAATGCTCTGGGGCACTGTGAGGAGTGCACACTGGTGTCCATGTTCCTCTATGGTCCATCCTGAGAATACACTGGCTCCCTTCTGGCCCACATTCCTGGTTTTCTTCCCATGGAGATGATGGTACTGGGGCTGCAGTGAGGACTGATGCACGCACAAATCTCTCTCCAAACCACATGGTCCAGATTTGTCTGGGCATGCTTTTGCATTCCCCAATTTAAATATAGCCTGAGTACACTTCTGCTCTGAATCACCCTTTCAGAGTCCCTTTTTCTCCCTGAAATCATCCACTTTAAACAACACAGAGACCTCCAAAATGTAATACAAGGCTTTTTATGCACTTGGTGTTCTTATACATTACCCTTTAGGCAAATAGCATTTTTTTTTTTTCCTTTACCACAGTTAGCTACTGCGTTAGGAGCCATCACATTCCACTAAACCACAAGAGGTTTTCTTATCCCAGGTGAGCACATTTTTATGGGAAATATTGGATTCTATATTTTTTCACTCCACCTGCAACCTCCATCTCCTCACACACACGAAAGGTCAGCTCTGAAGCTGTTTGTCCAGGGGAAGGTAGTTTGTGACCAGACATAAAGCTTTCTGCTGAAAGATGAGTTCACTGGGCTGGTGGCTGCTTAAAATCAAGTTAATTTCCTAACCACCCCAGCCTCTCATTCCATTCTTAAAACTTAATTTTGTATGTGCTGCTCCAGTTGCAAAAGCACAGCAAGAGCCTTCTTCTGTTAAATTCTGTCGAGGTTGGACCTCTTTCTTACAGTTTTCACAGCTGATCTGAATATGATCTTGTATTTGAATTTATCATAAGAACATTTTGACTTGAGCTGAACTTCAAAAACTTTACTCAGTGCAGTCTTCTGCCACATCAAGACCACTTGCAGTAGGAGACAAACTTTGTAGATTAAGAGTGACTGATGCTCACAAAAGCTCCTGGAAGACAATTCAAGTGATTTGGCAAAGCAGGTAGTGGCTTAAACCAGTCAGCCCTGAGTTTCTCAGCCTGGTGTGAGGTGATGTAGTTAGATGCTAAACATCTGAACTGATGCCAGGCAAAAATGTGGGCATTATGATTGAATTTGGCTTATCACGTGAAAAGTGTCTAAGAGTTTAAACTCTTAAGTTGGCAAGACTCTGGTGCACTAAGCTCTCAGCTCCTCCATCAGTGTTAAGACGGTTTAAGAATTTAGTGCCTTAAAACCAGTGTGATCTGCTAAACTTATTTCAGGCTTTAGGAGGACTTAATTATTTAAACCGGTTTAATATCTTAACATGGCTGAGGCTCTGCTGCTGGCTTAAAAAGTTAGCAGAGTTGAGGCTAGGTGACATTGGAGGGATGTCATTATTGCAGAAGATCGGATCAGACCAGTGCAGTGCAGCCTTCTGGCTTCCCAGTCCCTGAATCTGCTGTATGTTTTTCAAGGTCATTGCTCAAACAATTCCAAGCAGTTGGCAAATAGAGACTGGGACTGTTTGCCAGTCAAATCTAGTTCAAGTATTCTTTGAGTCAATATCCAGCCATTGTGTTACTTATTTGTTCTTCTAATCTTCCAAATCCCCCATAAAACCTATATATTTTTGCTCTGCCCTCCTCCTCTTACATTTCAATGACAGCATGTCTGCTATTTCTGGAGCTCCTTGAAAACCCAAGCCAAGATTTCTATTGATGCTAGGTTCATTTCCCACCCTTATGCCTTCCTGTAGGAGACACTCTCCTTTTTTACATGCCTTTTCACTCTGGGAGCATGATCCCAGCCTTAGGATCTGGTGCCTGACAATAAAAAAGGGGTGAGTACAGAGTGGACAGAACAGAGGCACCTGGAATTCTCTTTGAGAGCTTTCCTCAGCTTTTCTCTGTCAGGTCATTTGTACATGCCTCCTGCTGAAATCAGGGCAATATAGGAACTCCAGGTTCATTTGAACACGACGTTGTCTCCAGTGATGATCTTTCCTTCCTCTGTACTGGGAAAATTCCCAGCTGCTCTTAACTAGGCAATGGCTTAAACCTTCAGCTCTCAGCATCCCATTCTTCCAGTGGCATGGAGTCCCAGTGTCCCACGAAAACAAAACATCCATTTATTTTCATTAAGATGGAATTTGTCACTTTTCTGTTCCCCTGGCTGAGCCTTCTATCATAAGAGAGGGAGACAGACTGTCTCCTGTAGGTTTGTCCCATTTAAGTGTTAATTTAATTCACCTCCTGTTTGTGATAAGCAACACTATTCTTTCCACTTTCTTTTTCTGTGACCTCAGGGAGACCCAAGTGTTCACAGCATCTTTGCATCTGATGTCTAGACATGGAAATGATGGCCCCAATTTAGGTACAGTGTCTTGGAAATTGAGGTCACAGCTCTACTGTTGAGAGCATAAACTAAATACAATGTAGTTGCATTTATCACCAAATCATGTTAGTTCCTCTCTCTTGGTACCCAGAGTTGGTGTATGCACCTACTGCAGTATTCTCTCCTCAGCCATATGAAGTCTGACTGCACATTTGTAGCAGGTCATAGGGAAGTGGTGTCTTGTATTCTTTATATAACTCTGGGTAGGATGAATTGCTCCCAGAGGTGCCGAGCCTAGGCTAAAGCCTGATTTTTAGTCGCTGAATTAGATGAGGAGAAACTTGTCCTACAGGCATTCTGGCTTTAGCCAAAGGGTTAAATGCAACACCTTCTGTTGGACAGATCTGGGATTTGTCCCAGTTCAGCAGATGGGTTATTGGGGATGACCTCTGAGGTTGTGTGAAACACCACAAGCAGCTATTCACAGGGATCTGGGATCAAGCTTTATCAAGCTTTACCTGAGCCAAGAGCNAAAAAAAAAAAAAAAAAAAAAAAAAAAAAAAAAAAGGTAACATAGTTTAAAATCTGGCTTTGATACTTGTTGCTTAATTACCACTGGAATCTGTTTATGTGCTCCAGAGAAAGGCAGAATTGGCTGCCTGGATCAGTCAACTGTGTATCCTCTTACTGTCCTATGCCATGGTCATGGTCTCTGAACTCATTGTCACATGCTTTCCTCTGTCCTGAACAGGCTCACAAATTGTCCAGCTTGTAACTCTCTAAAGAACGGCCAACAACCGGATCTTCTTTCAGGGAAAACAGAACAACCTCTGGTTTATTTGTTTTATTATAATCAGAGGCTCCCTTTTTAATCATTCCTGTTTCTAGTCACATGGAACATGAACTATCAAAGAAAACTTGAGGAGAGAGGGAAAAAGAGAAAGGAGAGGGAGCTTGGATAAAAAGCATCTTCCCTTGGGACAGGAATGCTCCACTGCAAGGCAATGGAACAGGGACTTTTGCCTTGAGGTCAGGGTTTCAAATGCATTCATCAGTTAATGGTTTTGTGAGGTTGTTCCCATGGACTGCGAAGAGCATGGACAACATCTGTCCTTACAGTCTGGTTGGGTCCAGTTCCTCTGTCTTGAAATCCTGGAACACAGTTTGGGGTTTTGTCACTATCTATGCAAATCCCACTTGCTGCTGCTGGGTGATTTGGCTGCAGAGACCAACATGGATTTTAATGTCATCTGTGAGAAGAAGGGACAGGGAAAACATGCAACCCTCAGCACAGACTCCAGGCCTTTAATTTATTCGTTGGAATCTGGAAATTTGCTTTCCTCACAGTTTCTACAATATAATTAATTTTTTCCCTTATCCTCAAGCATAGCGAAATCTTGGGGTCAAAATCTGGTTCCATAAAGTCATCTTCTCCGGAATGCCCCTGCAATTTCACATTCTCCCTTTAGAGGCTGAGCAAGCTTTGTAATCGTGCTGGACTTAAAGATTTCCTAAGGATGGAAGGCCCTCTCCAGCACTTGGTAGACATGTCTGAGAGAAGAGTCTGGGGTAGCTACTGGTTCTTTGTGGTCCAGCCTTTATAAAGGATGAGAGCTAATGAAAACATTTCCTTGCCTGCTTAGCAGAAGCTCCCTCAGAGAACAGAAAGAGCAGAATAAGCTCATTTTGACGCTTTTTTTTTCTACTTGAAAATCACTTGAAAAATCATCAACCCCCCTGGAGCTGAAAGATGACTCTCATTTCCTTTAGCAGGGTCCCAAACCCATGCAAATCACTATGTGAGGCCAAGGACTTCTACCACGCCAGCACAGGACCTCACTTGAACAATGCCTCAGGTCCCTTCTCTCTGAGCCAAGAAGCTCATGCTTAGCCATATTTAGCAGCTATCGGGAAGGCTGTACATGTAGTTTCTCTCTTTATAGCCTCTCATTTGGCCTCTGTGGCTGCCAAATGTTTGTAAAGCTTCCTCAGTCTTTGATCCGCCATGCTGGTGTACAGGCTAGATCCAGCTGTGACCTGCAAGAGAGGTGGGCATCTCCCTGTGACTCTGCCACTCCCTTCCCTCTGCTCATATGTGCAAAATCCCTTTCTGTCCATACGTGTAGAAAATAAGTCCTTTGCTCCAGTTCTGGAGAGGTCACGCAGCCAGGACACCGGGGCAGTCATGGGTACTTCCTAGGAGGCCTTTCAGGCTGAAGATGATCTGGAAGACATTGCTCTCACCAGTTTATCTGGCCCTGTGGATAACATGGGATGTAATATTTCATGTTCATTTGGGCTGGAACCAGGGATGTCATCCTGTGGCTCCAAATGACAGAAAATCCGCCCTGTCCCTTGGGGTGTAGCTCTCCCTGCACTGCATTACTCTTCTGCACAGAAACGTGCCACGTATTTCCTCTGTGGGCTTTGCTGATTTCCAAATTGCAGCCCATGGAGTCTCTCACACCCCTGGCTGCTGGCTCAAAGATTAATTTTATATCAGAGTTTTTCACTCCATAAGTCTCCTAATCACTTATTAACCTGTTAGCCCATACGCCATCTCACAAATTGCTCCCCTTTCCTCTCTCGCTGGTAAGAACGTTTGCCAGACTATAAATCTTCCTGGCAGCTCTTCTCTGAGTTTTCTCCAAGTTTTCTTTTTAAAGTACCAGCTCTAGGACTGGACACAGGATTTTATTCTCACATGTTTGCCAGAGGTTGGTTTCACAAACTCATTTGTAAATACATTTTCCTCCTATTTACTTTTGCCAGTTTTGGGTGAGAAAAGAGAGAGGGAGAGGGAAAGTGATAGTGTATGATGCTGTTTCTTTTTACTATGTGATTTGAATGTGAAGGAATCTTTTATGTTTTTTTTGGGACCACCCAGCAGCTCTTGGTGTAACCACAAATGGCAGTAATCATCTTATCTTTATGAGACTTGACAGACAGCAGATGTCCAGAAAGAGGCCAGTTTTGACCAGAATCAGCATCAGTCCCAGCTCTTTCTCCCACTCTGTCCAAAAGAAGGGTTGGTACAGCATCCCCTCCCTCCTATAGCCACACGACATGACTGTGCTGAGCCAGGCTGTGTTGAAACGCCACCCCCTCCCCGTTGCCCTGCCGTGGCTTCCACCATGGCATGTCTCTTTCAGCCCCTGTGATCCGGGGAAAGACTCCATCAGTGTCTGTGCCCAGGTGATCAGGGATGCCCTTCCCAAGCCTCTGTGCAGGCTCGCACCCACTGCAAGGACAACGGGATCTCTTCTCTTCCCTCTGGGGAAGAGCCACTTCACCCACCAGGGTCTTTTAAGGAGCGGACGTTGAAAACAGAAAAAAGCTTGTGAGGTCAGGCTAGGCTGAGGACAAGTCTCACACACAGCAGGGAGGAGAATGTTTCCTTTAGATTTTCTTTTTTTTTTTTAACTTAAAAAGAAAAGAGATTTAAGTGTTTCTAGTAGTCTCCATTTCTTTTGCTCTCTCATACATATATATGTGCATATATACATATTTGAAAAACGCAACCCACAACTTTTGGGTTGAATTTGATCTGACAATATCCCTTTAACGTGAAACTCTAAGGCCGTAATTGATACCCCAGTTGGACATTATCACAGATTATTTCCTGTCTGTGTTTTGACTGTCCCGGTCGAACGGCTTCCAAACCTAACACAGAGTCAATGAAGAGAAACAACCCTCAGCTACTATTATTCCTGTTACTCATTCTACCAGAATAATAAAAATAATGAAACCACAGCCTGCCTTGAAGAGTAAAGATCTCTTGAAAGTCCTTCCTAAGCTGAGCCTTGACGTACCTTGAATATATTAGGGAAAAAAAATAAAGTTGGTAAGTTTGAGGGAGGAATTACCAGTGATGTTCCTTGGCCGGGCTCATGTCCACACTGGTCGTAAAGCACCTTCTAGGGTGCAGAGGTGAATGTGGGGAACTCCACGTCCCACCCAGTGCTGATGACCCATCTGCTGACCAAGAGCAGGCTCTGCCATGCCACCGCAGCAACACAGCACATGGGAAGCCACGTGCGGATGGCCAAGTTTGTGGCCCTATGCTCGACATCAGAGACAGCAAACCTGGTCTTCAGGGCAGCCGGGGAGGACATTGCCAAAGGGTGATGAGCTTCTCCTCCCAGCTCTCAGCGTGGGTAAACATGGTGGCTAATGCTCAAGGTACCCAGCAAATACCAGACAGCCTCAGTGGCAAACCTGAGCTTGGTGTGATTTTTCATCTAATGTTTTTTATATCCAACCAAAAAGAAAAAAAAAAGGGAGAGATCCTCTCATGTTTTAGTAGTACCAAAATGTTTCATTAATTCATGTTTTTTCCCCTGAGTAGATCATTTCGACACCCAATAATAATACCAAAGTCCCTTCCTGTCCAATTATTTAATTCCAATAGGGTGGAAAATAAATGTTTTCAATTATTTGCCTTGGAAATAGGTTCTCATTTAAAAATAAATTAGTTAATTTACCTTTCTGTATTTTTACATGTGTTTGAAGATGGTTAACATTGAATTTAAAATGTTAGTATAAAAATGACAGTTTATTTTAATTCCCGTTTGGTAAAAATCTTCTTAAAAAGAAGATTCTTTTGTGTTGATAATTCTTTTCAACATAAAGGGACCTTCATTTGTTTTGTTTTGTTTTGTTTTATTTTGTTTTCCTCTTTGTTTTGTTCTATCTACCTAAAATAAATCAAAGGAAGCAGAAAGGGCACAATCAAATACACTCTGCATCTCCCTACCTGAAAGGTAGGTTCTGAAGCCATTCTATGAAACTTCAAATTGGATCTGAGCGACGTGGCTTTCCTCAGCTCTGTTTGGCACATTTGCTTTCTCAGCCAGGGACCACCCCTTTCTGTAGCATGGGCAGGGGTGTCTCAGCTGAGCTGCTCTAAAGCTCCACACGGGCATTCCAGATCCTAGTTTGATGCAAAAGACAACACACAGAAAAGAATATCAAGGAGATGAAGAGACTTTGGAATATGGGTCCAAACTGGTCAGTTTTGTTTGTTTTACCCCAGAAACATCATAGACTAATTCCTATTTTTCAAGAGAGATCCAAATGAAACTGCTTTCCAGTGAGGTATTCAACTCTCTCCTCTTTTCAGCTTCAGACTTAGTTTTCTAAATCACTCACAGACTGCCTGGAGAATCTCGCTTAGGCATGACCTGAATGCTCAGATTTTGCTCCATACAGAGCATCTCCCCAGACCAGGAGATCAAAATGACACAAACTGCAGAGATTTTTTGGCTGAGTGTAGTAGGGTGTAAGAAGCAGTGGCCGACACACTCTGATACCACTCAGATGCTTGATTGTGATTTCAGCATCTGGCAAAGGTTAGCAGCTATCTTGAACTGGAGCAGCTTTTAGAGCAAGGGGACTTACAGCACATCCTTATGAACAGTAAGACATGCCCTACCAAGCAAACCCCAGGACATCCAGGTGAGGAACTCGTAGACTGTTCCACACAGTATTTTGGACTCCTGCATGCTAGGTTTCTTTGGATTCATTTTCCTTTCTTTCAGGAGAAGTGCCTCTCAGGAGCCAGGTCTTAGTCCTTTGTATTCTGAGGGCATAAAACAGAAATGCCAATGTAGTGATGTTACAGCTGGCAGAATTTGTCCTCAGGAAGTTAAAGGTGGGAAAAGCTCTCTGAGATTGTCGAGCTTGTAATCCCTCATGGGAATAGTCAGTGCTGACCAAGCGGGAGAAATTTCAGGCAGCACAATGAAAGGGAAGAATGTTTTCAGCTCTCAAAGTCTTAAGGCAGGGAAGGAGGGCAGTTGGGAAAATTAAATAAAATAAACTGGCATCACACGAGGTACATTAAGAAGAGGGTTGAAAGAAGGTGAGATGCATAATTAAGCAATAAGACACGACAGGCTGTGTATTTCTGGGTGATTATTGCTTGCTTGCTATGATGTTCTTCAGGAGAAAAACTTTGCTGCACAAGGACTAGAATCACCCCCCAGGGGCAGGCTGGCAGGAGGCTCTAATTGCTGTTATTACAAAATGAATTTGGAAATTAAAACATTAATAATAAAAGGAATAAAAAAGGGACAACTCTCTGCACTACGTTGTTTGTTAGAACCTGTTGTGGGAGAAGAGATGACATCACTCAGAGCCCGTTGTTGGAGGGAGGGCACTGACATCACTGGCAGCCAGTCCCTGCTGGGTCCTGGTGCTGTGCCGACTTTCAGATGGCTTTTCTGTCTCTCTTTCTCATTCCTTGGCCTAGGTTTCCCGCCTTCAGGTCAATGTGCCCAACTAACTCCTTATATCAAGAACTTCTGTTTTTCTTTTATCCCCTTGTGAAAAATCTTGTTTCTGCTCCTTGCCTTATTCTATCCCCTCCATTTTGGTAAAAAGAATCATGACTGTTTGAGATGTGAAAGTGATGCACACCACGCCTGTGGTCCAGAAGCACGGCATTTCTTTGGGATTTCCCCTATGAAGATCTTTCTCTCCTCCTACTCTGCCAGTTTCACCTACCCACCTTGTTCAATGAACCCATAAATAGTTGAGGCTCCATACTATGGCTCCATTGAATGGGAAGGAGGGTGACACAGCAGAAGAGAAGTGTTTCTCTTCTTTAGTTGTGTAGCACACTTAGAGTTTCATCAGCACTGAGTGGTGTTTTTTCGCACACAGAAATTCTCTGTTCAAATGAGATTATTGGGAAAAAATCCATATGAAATATTTTATGTGTTCAGAACCAAATCTATTCCTATGTTTCTGAGGCTTCAGAAATCCTCATTCTAGAGAAATTTGGTAATGCCAAATTTTATTTTTTAATTCAATTTTGCAATAGAGATTTCCCTAAGAATGGAATTCCCTTTCTTTGTAGTTGTGGTTGGTTTTAGTTCATTCCCAAGTAATCTGCTGGCCTAAGACTTTCTGGTCAGATAATTATGCAAGAACATCTAGTTGCCTTAGGGATATGTATCTGAGCAGCTCTAGATTTAGAGCTTTTACACGGCTTGAATTTTCCCTTAAAGGTACAAATAGCACAAACGAAGCAGTAGGACTCCTTCAAATTAATCTCCAGCCCCCACTGTCATTCATCCGGCTGAGACTCCAGTACCAGCTGGGAGCTCTATATCAAAGTCTGCTGAGTGGTGCTGATATCAGGACCCTCCTCATGATGGCTGCTGTACAAACCAGGAGATAAGCTAGGACTAGATGAAACAGAGGTCAGTAAGGAAAGAAGATGCACAGAGAAGCAAAATGACATGCTCGCATTCACACCAGAAATAGAAACAAGATCAGTATTAGATTTCAGGACTCCTGAAACTGAATCCAGAACGGTGCCATTAGCTGAGATGCTGGTTTGTTGTCAGGGGAAGTTTGGGAGGACAAATCCAGCTCAACTCTCTCCCTCAAATCAGTCATTTCACCTGAGTTATATTTATCAACTTGAAAAGTTGGTCAATAGAATTGTGTTCTCAAAACTGGCTTTGTTGAATCAGACGAACAAACTAAAAGTAATTTAAGTTCTATAGCTGCATTGTACTTGCTACATTAGGAGATGGGAAGCTTTTCACACCAGCATGTTAGCAAAGGGATGAACCTGTAACCTTTCACATTGGAGCTTGGGCTCCATCAGTGTTGTTAAGGAGAAACCTGCAATACTTGCGATCCTGAGGTGACCCAGTCAGAGTAATGGGAACGTGATGTTACAGACATGTTTTTATATATATCAGTGCGTGTGTGTGTGTGCGTACATGTTTGTGTGTGTATATATATATATACATGTGTGTTTTTATAGATATAAATAGATATAAATAGAAATAGATAAGTGCACACACCTGTATATACTGCTGTAGAGGGAAAATGTATTTCAGGAGAGAAAGAGTTAAATGAACTACCAGTAGGTGAATGCAAAGTTGCTTATGCAGACATTTTCTTGTAAAGATCTGGTCTCTGTCTATACATTAAGATCGTGCAGAGACTCGCTCTATCCAGGTTGACAGCTCTGGCATTATACATTTACGAAGAAAGGTTAAACAGCGTCATGGCACCACTTGGAAAGACTTAACAGATGGAATTGTGCCTTCCTAGTCTCCCACGTATTCAAAGGTAAGCTGAAGTGGGAAATTCTGCAGGACTCATAAACCAATTGCTGCCTCATGGACTGTGTTAAGCTATCATGTCAAAAAGCTGGGGAGTTTACTGGGGAGAAAAATAATAAAGAGAAGCCCCCACAGTGGTGAACCCACCAAAAAGACAACAACCAGCAGGAAGCATCCATCTCCCACCTTGCCCCCATCAAATATTTCTCATAATTTTCGGGTCAAATTTATATTTGGGAGCTTCTATGCAACACATTTCCATGTTACTCATTCAAGTAAATTTTCTTTGCAAGCTTTATGTGTAGCCTGAAGCACACAGCTATTTTTGATCTTTTTATCTTTTTTGAGGGCGAGGCAGAGTCAAGTTACCTTGTCATCAAATTCTCATTTTGGCAAGGAGGGTGGTGGGGGTGAAGAAACAGAAGACTTCATAGCAATAATCACTAACCAAAACACTTCAGAGTGCCTGAACTTGTTACTGCGTCTGTTCAGTTCTTCGACAATATGTCAAGCAGAAACAAAACAGCTTAATTTTTCACAAGCCTGGTTGCTTTCTAAAGCTAACAACAACACGGCGACTTGTTTGAACTAGTGAATGGAGGGAACATGCTATTAATACCAGAGTCACAGTGCCCCGTCCCCCACAACTCACCAGATGTCTGAATTTAAACTGTCACCTCACGTATCACATCGGTTTCTACAGACAACGTCTTGGTCTGCGTTCCAAATGCCCTAGAGGCACCGAGCTGTTCTTGCATGATCTTTGATATGGTCTGTTAGTAATACGGTTATAAAATGCCATGTGCATTTATGGCGCGTTATTATTAATATAGCTCCTGTTGCCATCGTTTTCTATTACTATTTATGCATTACTTCTTTGCAGGGAACTAGATTACTCTGGAGACTGATCCACTGTAGAAGTCTTTTCACCTTTCTATCAACACTCTCAGCCCAGCTGAGTAACCTGCCTGCTTCCTTGTTGGTACGTGGTATGGCACAGTTATGTACTCACATCAAACACTGAATTTTATTGGAAAATGGAGAAGGATTCTGGGAAAATGATGAAGGAAACCAGAATAAATCCATTCCCCCTGGAATTCGGCTGTGGAAATTTTTGAATGTCTTGCCTTCATATCCTCTAAAAAAAGACTCAAAACTCCCAAATGTTTAGACCAAATCCTTTTCGGTCTTCATCAAAAAGTCAAAATTCCTGTGGAAAGAAGACATTTTTCAAGAAAATGTACATCTGATCAAAACTTCAGTTTCCCAGCAAAGCCAATGTCGACTACAGCTGTGCTGCAACTGAGGGAGGCTGCTGGGCCTCCTGCCCATGGTTTGTCCCACGCCACCTGACCTGGGTCTCAGCGGGGAGAAAAAGGTCAAGAGTTTTGCTCATCAGAGCAGTCAGGTAATAGCAGAGAGCATGGTTTATGGATGGGGAAGGAAGCTGAGAAGGAATCGGAGACAAAATAAAGCCTATGGGTGGTGGAGAAATTGAAGGGAGGCAGAAGGATGAAGAAGGGTTTGCACGGAGAGAAGCTGACCTGCACACTGCCCTGGGTCTGCGCAAGTTCTTCCCAACATCTTGCATCAGTATAACCTCCTAAACAAGTCTTTTGTCCCGGTAGCGTACAGCTCCCCTGGGACCTCTGCTCTGGCAAATCACCCACTGCAGTCCCAGGAGCTTTTTCCCCAAGGCAGCTGAAAGCCTGTGGAAAGGCAGAGCTATCAGCTGTTTCCAGACACCTCACGCACGTACCTGCGCATGGAGGTCAGCGCCGCTCCCAGACACACTGTGCATTTCTTCATTCCTGATGCCTTCTTTTTTCTCTCTTCCTTTCTTTCTTTCTTTTTCTTATTTTTTTTTTTTTCCCCCCAAGATCTAAAATTAAGACATCGTGCAGATGGAAAACATCTGTCTGTTCTTTGTGCGTGGAAAAACATAACACATAGCAGGGATGATAAATAATAATAAATAATGATGATGATGAAAGCATTTTGAGAGGCGCAATGGTCTGATTTGTCCGGAGCAAGCATCACACACTCTCTGTCAGGGCTAAGGAGGATAAGTAGATTGCTGGGGTTTAAAATGCAAATGGCAACACAGTTTTAAAGCATTTAGGAGGAGCAGATGCTGAACATGTCTTGGCTTTTCATGAGTTTGTGCTCAGGAGTGCAAATGGAGCACTTTCTTGAGTCCAGGTGTGTATAGTATGCATGAGTTGCAAATCACTGTCTCTTCTAAAACTAGCACAGTTAGGCCCACAAATGACACAGGCTCCCAGTGACATAACATTCCTCTTTCCTACCTTGTTACCCAATAAGGGGTTATGAAATCCAATCCATGCAACAAGCCACATATATTTTCTTCCCTGAGGTTATCTCTAAAAAGGTGTAACTTTTCACCCAGAAGACGTAATTCTTCACGTCTCTCAAACATCCATGCAGAAATCATCTCTAATTGTATCCCTGTGGATCTCACCTGGACCTTCACCAGGGTCCACCTATAAAATTCTTCCAGGGTTTGGATTGTGCCTGGTCACCTCAGACTGCAGGTAATGACGCTGTAAAATCCAGTGAGTGTTATCTGATGGAGAGGGACAGCGGGGATTATTTAATGAGTTGCTGGGTCTCAGCTGAGTTTCCAGAATGCAGGTGCTCTACTTAATATCTGCCAGCAGGTTGGTGCTCTCCCCGCCTTTGTAAATAACTAGGCCTCAATGACTCCTAATTTTGAAAACATTTCACATTGTGATATGTCTACAGACAAAATAAGCAGAGATGGTGGAGAAGGAGTGCAGTGTACTGTCAAAGGAAGGTCCATGTCTGACTCTGAAAAGGTATTCTGACTGCGGACAAGGTGATTGATATGTACATATGCATGCAGGTGCCAGGAGTGGGTGCATTCATGGCTAAGAATGTGACACCAAATGTGCCAAAGGACAGTGGCAGTCTTGCTTACCTTCAAATTTCATCTCTTTACAGGAGGTACCTCTAAGACTCAGATCTCAGCTCCCTGGGCAACCATCCCATCGTGTCTCAGGCAGGATAATTCATGAACAGAAGCATCACTGAAGAAAGCCCACCACTACACGCATGACAATCCATGCTGTGTGCGTATATCTGTGTGCACTTTGCCAGCATTCAG
Organism: Alectura lathami; assembly: GCA_013399715.1. Taxonomy (NCBI): domain Eukaryota; kingdom Metazoa; phylum Chordata; class Aves; order Galliformes; family Megapodiidae; genus Alectura; species Alectura lathami. Next base: position 216,092 of record VXAV01005114.1, on the reverse strand, counting down.
AGTGTAAACCCAGCATTTACTTCTTTTTCTTTCTTACTTTTATTTTTTTTTTTCTTTTGGTCTGCTGGAATGATTGAAGCTTAAGAGGAAAAAGAAAAGAAAAAAAAAAAGAAGGAATTGGAGCTGAGCAACAGGAGAATGATGATGCAATGATATTGCAGCAGCAAAAGCAAAGTGATCTGCTAAAAATACACCAGAGGGATCTAAATATTTCCATAAACAGATGGAGGTCGGAGCCGAAATGGAAGAAAAAAATGCAAGAAAAGGAAATTGTATTTGACAACCATAAGGGTCTTATAGTTCTTCTGTGTCTTTTATCCCAGAAGGTTTTTTTTTACAGATGCTCATAGCTGGGTAAAAGAGGAGTCTGATCCCACAGTGCTTTACTCACACGAGTAACCCTAATTTACGTTCATAGACTCAAAGGGTCCAGTGGAACTGCCATGTGAGCAATAGCTTGTACGAGCTCTTTTAGAGAAGGCATCTGGCAGTGCTTTACAGTGAAGGCTGCAGAGCAGTTTCCATGCTAAACCTCTCTTTTATTCATTCTCATAAATTTTTTTTTTCTGTTTTAGAGCATTTACATTTTCAGCTGAAGTTTTCCAAACGTAGACCATGCCTGAATGTGAATTTTATTGGGATGCATGAGGAAGAACAGCTTCAGCCTGGCTGGAAAAATGTGTTTTCCCTTAAAGAAAAAAGTCTGAGCCTCTTCCTGTTCCGTCCTCCCCCACTTTATCTAAACAAATAAGAAAGGGCTAAAATTTCATTTGCAGAGTTGTCCTATGGGGAGCCAGGGATGGTAAGGATTTCATGAGGTTTCAAAATCAAAAACACCCAAGAAGTGTATTCGAAGGTAAATTTGTAGGTACCTGAAATCCTGAATATGTTTTGCATGAGTGAAATTCAGCTGCTAGAGAAAGGGTACCAGCGAGCTGCGTGGCATCTGCTCCTTTGAAGCTATAGGCTTGTGCTCCAGCCTTGCTTTGATCTTGCCCAGGTTTACCCAGCCATGGGTGGGAACCTGACTTTCTGACTGGGAAACCAAAACCAGGTGTGACAGCAGCTGTAGCATTTCTCTGTGGCCTTGCTGGACCACCTTGACTCGGGACAGATCATAAGCAGGATTAGGAAGCAGCTCTCCTGGCTGGAAACTACTTTCTCCCTGTTTGAACCCAACACAAAGGCTGAGAGGTGCCCAGCTAGAGAACCTTGGCTTTCCAGCTGCTGCAGCTCGTCTTCTGCTGAGGATGACACCTTGTGAAGCTGCAACAAGAGGCATTCTGAGTGGGGCAAACATATGGAAGTTTGAAAGCATCTTGTTTTCTTCTGGACATAGCAAAATAATTCAGTTTCAGAAAGTCAAAAGTGTTTTTTGTTGGTAATGGTGGTTTTTTGTTGTTGTTTTTTTAAATTTTCTGCTCTCAGTCATGTCTCATAATCATCTTGGTTACAGGGGGTAAAAAGTAATTTCAAAATAAATAAAACCCAAACATACTAAAATGACATATTTTGAAAATACTTGGCTTTAATGTTCTGCATTTCACACTCTTCTTTCTAAACAAGCATCTGTCCAAACCAAGACACTTCTAGGAAAATGTTGTTCCTTTAAATGAACTTTTTCAATAGGAAAATACATTCTTGGAAAAATATTTGTCCTGATCTCTTTTTTTAGGCAAACATTAGTGACCATTCCATAGAGCATTAAAAAGGCCATGTTATCCCATGCAGCCATTCCCATGTACGCCTCCTGATATTGTATCAGGATATTGTATCGTAGTGAATATGGTTTTACTTAGATTAATCCTTGCTTTGTACATTGCCCAATTCTTCTTTGGCACATTGCATGAGTGTCCTCAGCTATAGGAGCTGGACCAGAAGATCTGCTGGGTCCCTTCCAGTTGAACTTTGTAACTCAAAGCACAGCATACCATACGACACAGTAAACCCAGCAAACTCTCTGTGTCCTACTGAGGGCAGTGCTGTAATTTAACTGTGTTCACAGTGATGAGAACTATGCACCTGCAACTATATACCCTAAAATGAAGTTGTGGTTATCAGATATAAGGCTTGAAGGGCTTATTACAATTAATTCATGTTAAAAGGACCTCAGGCAAAGTCTTAAAATTATGAATAATAAGTAGAGTGCTCTGTGAAGATTATAGAGAAACTTCAGTCTCTTTTGCCATTTGAAATGGTGTCTAAAGCCAAACTGAACACAGTTCTGTTTGTCTGCTGGGGCAGTAACAGATCAAAATACTCTGTCTTCGTCAGTTTCACTTTTCTTTCTTTCTTCCTTTATTTTTATATTTATTTATTTATTTATTTTATTTAGAGTGTGGCCTTGCTGAAATACAAACTATTTGTAACCCACAAGCATGTCTACAGTTCTCTCCTAGGGCAGGAGTTTTCTTCCACAGCTCTCCACAGTGGACCTGAAGATAATTTTTACTTCGCCTGCTCCACACTGTGCATTGTGACCACTGGGTGGTATACACCAGCTCGTTGCTGTACCTTCAGACAGCACAAACAGCATTAGGAAAGAAGCTATATGAAAACAGAGCAAAAAAGGGGTTGGTGATACCCTGAAGCCTCATGTTGGAAAAGCCCTGGTTTGCTGCAGACGGCTCTGTTCCCTTTGCTATGTACTGAGGTAAACTCCCAGCCTGGGCTTGGCTCACTCTGCCTTGTGAAGAGTCACTGCTGACGTTGATTTATTTAGCGGTCGAGTGGTAGGTTTTGGAAGAAGCAGGAGGAAGCTCTCCCTTCCTGTTCACACACAGCTGTTCTCCTCTGAGACCCATCTGGATTCACTGGAGGACCACTGGCCTCTTTGCCAGAGCTCTATCACAGGCAGTGTTTACAGCTGTCCCGCACGGACAGCCAGTGTGTGGTCTGAAGCTATCGATGAAGGAGCGAGACAAGTGCGTTCCACAGAATTTATTCTCTCCTCATCTCCTGGAGCTCCGTGAACTCCCCGATATCAGCTGTCACGAGCCCTCGGGCCTGGCTCAGGCAGGGCAGCAGAGGACTGGCTGCGTGGGGTTAACGGTGCTCCTCACAGAAGCTGTCGTACTGCGCACAAGCTGTATCCGGAGGGAAGGATTGCTAGCTAGGCTTTGCCTTTGGAAGCAGCCAGCTCCTGTGGTACTTGGAGCCTTATAAAAAAAAAAAAAAAATTAGGTGGAGGGGAAGCTGTGTGCGTACATGAGTTCTCTGTCTCTGTGGCTGGAGAGGTATGGTAAGGGTTACACAAGCTTCAGGAGTACGCCTCTTTTTAAGGAACCTGCCAAGAAAAAAGGGCTCTGCAAAGTTCATGTCTCTAAAACATAAGAACAGAATCAAAATATCTCCAAAGCTTCTGATCTGTGCAGATGAGGAGCAAGGCGTTCACCTGCGGTACCGCGTGGAGGAACGCTGCCCTCGCTCATCCCAGTGCGAGAGGGTGGCACCGCCTCTTGGCCCACCCTAGAGGCTGCGGATGGGCCTGGTTTCAAGGCCTTTTGCACACAAGGCTGTCCAAACCCACAGCGGTTAGGAAACATGGAGCCAGGTTCTATTGGTGGATGCTTGCAAGCTGCCATCACTATACTATTAGTGGTGGCTCTACCGCACAGGTAGATTCGAAGCCTTCTCAAAGAGCATCAAAACCTACAGACTCTCCAGCTTGCTGAAGCCAAGCTCCCAGTACGGGCAGTGACTTGTCCCTGGTAATTTCTGTGGCAAACCACGGCTTGTAGTGCCTGCTCCCTCGCTTAGCAAAGTGGGTAGGCACGTTATTGTAAGGCAAGTCAACAAATTGCTCACATTTCCTTGGGACCTTCTGCCTAATGCTGGGAGCTGAACATGTTACAAGGGCCCTGCTGTCCTTCTGATTCCTTTTTCACCTTCTCTTCATGTGTTCGTGACTTTCTGGACCAAAGGGAGTCCTAAATGATAAAGCCTGAAGAGCTGGGGAAAAGATTCTTATTTCCTGGATTGTTGCAACGTCAGGACCTGGGACAACTGCAAAAGTTCGTTGCTGTTCTCAAAGTCCTCCACTGAACTTTACCATACTTTACCTGCAATTTATTTTCAGTAAAGGACTGCAAAGTACTCTCAGGAGAAGGTGAGGGTAGACTTAGGGTTAAACTGGGAGGTTTTCGGAAGTCATCTTAGTACTCAATGGTGTGGAGTTGCTGTAGAGGATCTTGCTCAGCTCTGACTAAGTCTTCTTTTTCTTTTTCTTTTTCTTTTTCTTTTTCTTTTTCTTTTTTTTCTTTTTCTTTTTCTTTTTCTTTTTCTTTTTCTTTTTCTTTTTCTTTTTCTTTTTCTTTTTCTTTTTCTTTTTCTTTTTCTTTTTTTTCTTTTTTACAAACAAAACTCACAGTGGAATCCATACCATGGTAAAGACACCTGAGATGCACTGTTGATGGGGCCTATGGGAGCCTACATTATGGCTCTCAATAGACAGCCCATCAATCCAGACAGAATTCAGAAGAACTTCACTTCCAGCTGCCAGGAGACAACATCTATGGCAGGTTCATCCATCTCCAGTTTAAACCACTCAGTTTCATGCAATGGTGGTTTAGCTCTGCTCTGAGTTACACCCATTGACTTGTGCAGAGTCACATGAATGTTAAAAACAAAAACTAAATGAAGCAGGATTTAACTCTATTGATTTTTGTAGTACACCCATCAATATATGTTACAAACATGAAATCCCAGAAAAGTTAATTCTGGAAATATCTGTCCACGTTAGTCAACATAATTCATCAAATGGAAAGATGGAGATTTTCCAGGATTAATAACATGGAAAAGTATGTTATTTGATGTGATAAATATTTGGAAGACAACTGTATTGTCAGGAGTATAAAGACCCACCCGTTACTTGGAAAATCAGGACAAAGCAACAGAAGATCTCACTTTAAGAAAAACATCAAGGAAAAAAAAGGAAGTTATCCAAGAACTGGGGAAACTTGACCAGGGCCTGTAGGGATTTTAAATTGCAAGACTGTTTGTTGTTTGAACTGAGTCACACCGATGCAACAGAGAATTTGTCCTTGGCAGCAGAACTGTTAGAACGGAGAGTTAATGCTCCCTTGTGTCAGACCACTGAATCCGGGTCATCATGTCTTAATTAAATTGTACATGCTATGAAATGCCATTGAACGTCAATCCAGTTCCTTAGTGTATAGAATATTATGTTTATTTATGGGGCTTGGCAGTCACTTCTGGAAAATAAAAAAAGCTATTAAAATATAAAGATTGCCCATTAACAAGAGAAAACCACTGTCATGCCCCAGATTATCTTCTCAGCTGGTTTTGGTGAGATTTCTGCCCATGGGCCATCTTTTCACACATTAAAGAATTTCTTCACTGCCTTGCCATGTGCAATTCAGTCTTATTAGGATGATGATGCATGCACAGATAAGGCAGAACTTTGGTTTAGAATAATTTCACTATGATGGACTAAATAATGCAGCATGAACTACTTATGAAGCTGCTTTCAGACTCTCTTCTATCAAAGTCTGATGCATATCTTGGGTTGCCCAGCAAGTATCTGAAAAGTTAAAGCGACTGAGACATATGAAGGAAAATGTTCTCCCCTCCTCTCTCTTGCTACATCTAAAAGAACCTTGGCTCTGGGTATATGGCCAACAATGGAGGAGAATTCCAGCAAAGCCTAGAAATTCAATGTCCTCAACATCATTCCCTGAAGATGGGATGTGTAGAGGATGGGCACAGAGAATGGGCAAAGCAGCAACAACATTAACTGTATATGTTAAAATATTGCATACGTCTAAGGAACAGCTGTTCTAGCGATCCAGCCAAGGGAAACAGCAGAGCAAGTCAGATTGGTAAAGATGGGACAGATAGAGAACATGCCAAATTAAACAAGGTTTGGTTATGGCTACACACTGTCCTCTGCCTCTGGCTTTCTCTTGCAGGGAATTTCCTAGAAGAAGGCCAGAATAAATGGTCCTGTCTAGCTTGGTAGTTCTCCGGACTTAACCCCTTCCTGGCTTGTGTGGCTGTGTTCCTCAGTTGGCTTTAAAACATACACATATACGTCAGTTTAGTTCTGCTGATGTTTTTGAACAATGTATCAGTGTTTTTTTCTTCCCTTTGGAAAAAAATGCAGTTAGCAGAAAGGAACCTTCACCTGCCTTGCTGATGTTCTGCTCTTGAAATGCTTAAAACCAAGATACATAAAATCTGCAGAACACTGAGGTCATTGCAGTGACCATGGAGTCATCTTCCTTCTCTGGACCCCTATTACAGTACCTCAGGATGGGGCAGCAGCACAGAAAGTCTCATGCGCACTGCGATCGCAGAAGTCCTGTAGAAAACTCAAGTACTTTGCCTTACCACCAAAGTGCCTAACTTGTTTTTCAATTGCCTTAGCCTTTTTTTTTTTTTTTCCCTTTCTCCTTTTCCTTTTTCCAAGTGAGAGCATATATATGTTACCACGTGGTTGCATTTCCATTGGTTTCATGGCATTTCTGGGCCAGAGCTAAAGCACCCAATGCCCAGATCAAGGTAAAGAGAAGGTCCGAGTGCACTGTGCCTTGTCTGAAACAGCCACTCATGAAAATGCTCGCAGGGTGTATTTGAAGGTGGGGTGCCTCGGTCACAGTAAAGCCCTTCTGTGAGCCCTGCAGCATTATAGCTTTGCAGTAGCCTACAAATTTAGACATAAAATTCTGGACTGCTTTGAGAACAAGCTTAAACTTGTACTGGACAAGAAGAAGTCAGTTAATGAATGTCACAGAGTCCATCTTCCTGCTCTCTCTGGCCAACTCAATTAAATACATAAAACTGGACTCTGCTCCATCTCTTAAAGAGTGCTTTTCCCAAATGTCTGAACTGGAGTAATGAGAACAGTGGAAGGGCAGGCTCACGAATGATTCATTAACTGCAAAACAGGGGAAAATTCATACCAAATGTTCCTCGTAACTGCCCTGCTGCTTCCAACAGCCTTTCTTGTGTCCTATAACTGAGGGGTCAAACCCGATGTTAAACTTTCACATTAGATCTGCACACATAAGCACAGAAACTGTGTGCCTCCAAGATGCTCCCTGCAAGCACATAAAGCCTGCTGTGCACTGCTGAAGTAGCCAGCTCCTTTAGTTGCCAGATCTCCTTGGGAACATAAGTATGGCCATGCAGATTCAGGCAAGTATCCATGTAGGCAGGTAACCAGCACACACAGAGGGAAGAGTACAAAACCATGGCAAATGCACAGTGACCTATCCCAACAACACTCTGCAAGTTTCAGCAATTCCCAGCTTAGGGAAAATACCACAAATTTGCACCTGGGAATTTCTGTGCTAAAAGATGGATTTAGCTCACAAAGTAGGCTGCAGAGCGTTAAAGACTTTGAAATGCTTCATTCTCAGGGCCTTTAAGATTGTGGCCAAGAGAACTTTATCTCAAAGCCTAAGATAGGACTGTAGCAGCTGTAATGACTGAGTTAAAGAGAAACACGAAAGAATCGGAGTCCCTGGAACTGTAGCCTGCTTTCTGATAGTCTATAGAGAAAGGCTGAAGTAGGACAGCTCAGAAGGGCACCCACGTTAAAAAGTACAGCAAATTAATAAATCCCATTTTTGTGCCCATCCTCAAAGGAGGGTGGTGATGGGGGATATCTTGGCATACTCTGCAGCCCCAATCTTTCCAAGTGCAGCAGTGCTAGAACTACTGACACGTCTTCAGAGCTAGAGCTGTTAATAGAGACCTTATGCGACACTGTAGCTGTTTTATGTGAAAATCCATACAATTATTAAAAGCTTCTGCAGAATCAAAGAAAACTCAAGATGAGAAAGACCAACAGTTTCTTGGATCAAGCAGTATTGTCAGCTCCAATCTTGTTGCCAGGCTTGCCTGTTTCTCTGCTCTCTCTATTAATTTGTTCGGGCTAGTTTGAAATGAGTCAGTGATGGTGCTTCCCTCAAGCTGGCTCTGCGGCTTCATAGCTCTTGCTGTGAGAAACATCACCCCCATGTTTGGCCTGCCTTTTATTTAATGATTAACCCAAACCTATGCCCCTCTATTTTCCTGGCCCATGCAGAATTCTTTAAAAATCCCACCCTCTCCCTTTCCTAATGTCTCCAAGCAGCTTATGGTTATTATTACCTTTTCCCATCACTAAAGACATTTCTGTACAGAGAAATTGAAATAGCTTTGCTCCTAGTCCAAGCTGTTTGGGCACATGGTTATTCTGTTCCAGAAACCATGTACCTGCACTGCTGAACAAGAGCTTAGGGTAAGAAGCCAAGCTAGGAGGCAGGATATGGCTTAGTTTGAAAGCAATACTGTGTTAATGCATATATATACACAGCTTCAGAACTGTAGCAGGGCTGTTACATCTAAGGTTTCCCTCGACATTCCTGTTCTTTCCACCCTGTAATTTTATATAGTGAGCCAGTAAAATAAACGAACAGCAGACACAGCAATCTGCCTGGAAGCACGGTGATCCTAGGGCTGAGGATCTGGACTCATTTCTGGTGAGTTGGTTAGAGACTGGTCTTCCTCTTTTCTGTACACATGAGCCCTCCTCCTGATTTCATATCTGCTGAAAGTACTTCTGCTTTTTAAAT
>VXAV01005114.1:175301-205060 GCA_013399715.1 Alectura lathami | reverse complement strand
AAAAAAAAAAAAAAAAAAAAAAAAAAAAAAAGCCCTCCAGTAACCAATCCAGGCACATAATGAGTCACCCCAGAGATAACAACCAATGATGCCCAGGAGAAAGCAGGATTTCAGGTACAGGCTTCTGATGGCTACAGACAACAGGAGCCAAAGGCAAACGATGAGAAATTATGCAGTGTGTACTCATACATGTTCTTGAAATGAACAAGTTGTTTCAAACTTCAGGATGTTACATTTTTTGGCTGCTCCAGCCCAGAGTCTGCAAAACCTCTGCTGAGCATTTGAGCATGCTGCTGCTGCTCTAAAGCAAAGCGATGAGGGGAACCAGAGGAATCTGGCATATACATTGCCGGCCAGAGCACAGTGCGAACATCACTGGATACATAACCCAGCAATGACCCGCCAAACAGCTGAGAAGAGTAACAGATCTGATACTCACCCAGGGAAAGGTTGCTAGCCCCATCTGTTGCTACTGTTGCTGCTACTGCTATTTTTCAACATCCCTTCTGGCCAGGGTGTTCTCCAGCCAGACACCGAGTCCTAGAGAACAGCATGGCATCTACAGAGCTGCCAAAGCAACAGCAGTGAGCACATCATGGAAAAGTTTCAGGGGGCCCTTCCTCTTGCTTCTGCTGCACATGCTGTTTGGGGAGGAAGATCAGTTGAGGAGACGAAAAGCAATCAAAAGCTTGACCAACCTCAGAACCAAAACAATTTCCCACCCAGCAGAGAAGCCATAGAGAGGAGGTCTCAGACGTTTGAGGCTGTGCCTGAGAATGGCATGAGTCAGGCAAGAGCTGCAGTGTCAGGGGCAGAGATGGAGCTGAATCTGCTCAGTTCTGGAGGCAACAACCCCCCTGCGTTCACAGCAGTCATTCCCTATGCTGACAGCTCCCGTGGAGATCACCTCTGGTGTAGCATGGAGCTCCCATCACTGTCCTTGGGAGCCGAGGGCACGCAGTGTGATGCAGGAATGAACCCAAATAAAAGGCCTCGGCTCAGTGAGTGACTTCTGAGGATGTGGGCCAGAAAGCAGTCAGAGAAACAGCACTTCTTGGGGCTGGGCAGCTGTTGCAACAGATGAAATCTCACATGGACGAGAGCGTTGCTATGACTTCAGCACTAAGAAAATTTGCAGACCTTCTATTTCTTGTTTTAACATCAACATGGTTATTAACAGCAAAACGGACGTGAATTTAGGGCAGACATGAAACAAGGCCTGAAATGAAAATATAAGACTTCTCTTTTTTCATTTTACCAAGACAAGACTCCAAAGAGCCTGCTCTCTTGGCCAGCTGCTGAAAAATATTCCTTCCCTTTTATTTCCATTCAACTTGCTAGCACAAGAACAGCACTGAATTAGGTCTGAAAAAGGATTTCAGGACTTGTTCTTCAATGCAAGCAAACATAGGTCAACTCAAGCAAAGCACGCAGCTTGCTTTGTAGGAGAGGGCCTCAGGCATTCTACATGGTCTGTCTGAGATGGAAGCAAGAACCTCATCAGAGCAGGGAAAACTGCAAGAATTACCAATGCTGGAATTTAGCTGCGACACCAAGGTTCATTTTCTTACCACTGTGCAAAGTAGAAAAGGAGGCATGCGATGAGCATTTTGAGCTTTCCTCCAAAACCAGGCAAAACAGCTCCCCTCACAACGTCGGGCCAAAAAAACCAAGCCTGCCTGAGGAAGACAATCTGCAGAATCATAGGTAATTTCTTGATGGCCCTGGATCCCGGCATTAAATAGGCCTAACATCGTTAGTATGTAAGAGCTGATGTTTTTGCAGCTTGTAGTGGCATGGCTGGGAGCCATATATAGAATTATATAGACAGGATGAAATGTTTCCAAGGGAAAACATGCACAATGAGAATATGCTCTGTTCTTCCCTAAAGCAACAGGCACTGCTGCCAAGCTATGCTCAGTCAAGCTGCTGTACATACCAGGAAATAGGCTTCTTTCCAATGTAAAGCTATAAAACAAGACAGATAAAAGGGTTTGAAATCAAAATAAAGGGAAAGTGGAAATCTTTTCCTAACTTATATTAGTCTCTAGACAGCGCTAGCATTTGGAAGATGCTTCCATTACTCTCTGCACCATGGGATCCACGAGCTTCCACCATGCCAGCCTGTGGCCCAGCTTCTGCAGGGTGAAACGGGTGCCCATGCCACCATTCCAAACTGTGTTTTGTTTTGGAAAGGGGGCAGGTTTGGCCGAAGCCACGCTTTCCTCACTCAGGTGACAGTTTTCTATCTCTGAATCATGAAGGAAACAACTGTATGTCCCCCAGGTAGGCTAGGACATGGCCAAAGTCGTCATGAAGTCATAGGGCATGTTTTCTTCTGTGTCATACTTCCCAGTCACGGGTTCATTCAGGTGGACTGCTCTTCAAGCTGCAGCTTTCATAAAATTTTGAAAGAAAAAGTGAAGACATTGGCTGTCTACGTTGCCCCACATGAAGTGTAATTATGGAAGAGTCACCTCCCTTCCCTATGCCTCAGTTTCCCCATTATCTTTTGGGTGTGAATATTCAACCCCAGAGCAAGGTATGGATGGAAGACTTGGTAACAGCACAGCAGTCTCAGCATGGCAGGTTGCATGCATCATCACTAACACTGCTCTGTTGTCTTTTCCCCCAGCATTGGTTGAATTCCAGGATGAAGTGAAGGGAGACGCATCCTGCACACAGACATTCACTCACTTCCTTGCAAAGTCCTTCAGAGCTTAAGCACGGCATAGATCATTTACTATCAAACACAACTGGTTCAACACAGTGAAGCTGTCTTTGTCTGGACTGTGATGCTAGTAACAATGGGGAGGGAGAACAGGTGATGAATGTATTCTGTCTTTGAGGGAAAAAGCTGATCAGAATGGAGAAATTCTGGCCTGCAGAAAACTCTGGCATTTAGACATTTGTGTTCCACCCTGAATCAGTCCAAAAAGGTCAACTTTTCTCTGTTTTTCCCTCAAGAATAAAAAATTCCATTTGAAAACATCAAAATTGCACAGTTTAGCAATGCCAAAGTACTATAGTGCAACATTAAATATAGCAATGCAAACATTGCACAGAAAGTATCACTACACATGGCACCTTCTGACCAAGTACAAGTGTGAGCTGGACAAAAACAAGTTGGCACAGAACAATTTGAGAAACTTGGAATGAAATAAGTCCATCTTGCTGTTGTAGCAATCTGACGTTCTTCAGTCACAAACTGACCCAGCATCACACGTTCCCAAGAAACATTTTGCCTTGAAACGGCCCGTTCCAATGGAAAACAGCTTCTGTCAGCTTTGATTGTGGCCAGCAAAGCCCCGTGGGGATCCTCTGGGGAGAGCTCAGTGTATTTGCTTGGGAGTACAGCCTCCCCTCAAAAGATGGTGCTACAGATTAAGAATAGACAGCATGGTACCCAACATCTCTCCTGCGAAAAAAGGAGGAGGAGGATTATTATTACCCCCTCTTTTTTTTTTTTTTTTTTTGGCATTGTTTCAGAACAGTGCCAGGTTATTCTGAGAACATTTGTCAGCACTGCTCTCCAAGAAGCAAGGCGTTCGCATACATGGCTGAAACTGAGGTTTGACATCTCAAGAACCAGTACAATCCCAGCAGAACTGAACCATGAAATAAAACTTAGGAGGAAGTTAAATACAACAGCTTTGGAGTACTGGAATTAACAAATCCAAGGTCATAAAGTCTTAGGAAAGGAGAGTCTTTGAATTCCCTTTTGTTTAAGAAGTGCACACTTATGTTGGACCAATCAGTATTTGAGAATCTTGTGGAGTCCTGTTTCATGTAGATTTTCTGATGTCTAGCTAGGGTTGTGCTCCCTTACAGTCTGTCTTGGGGACGGACTCACAACATGTCCTCGATGTTGCTCTTGATATTGAAACTGACTCCTCAAGAAGTCTGACATGCAGGACACAGGCAGGGTTTATCCTTTGCTTCCTCAGGATGACCCAAGAGGCAGGATGGAGTACGGTCACAAGTCTTGGATATTCTGCAGGCTCCAAAGAAACACCACTGTATGGAATGAATGGGAGAAAGCAGAGATGCAAAGTCTAGTTGTAGGACTGCAGATGACTTTCTTGTTTATTTATTTGTTTATTTATTTATTTCCAGTGGAGGATTTGTGGATGGAAATGGCAACATCGAATTATCCCTTTGACAAATCAAATTTAGGACCATTGCTAGGGCATGCACACTTCTTCCATTAAAATCAGTGGTGATTTTAGTTTATATGCACGTGCATGTGTTTGTGTATGTGTGCATATATCTGCACATCCCCACCACTGCAGCTGGGGGAAGGCTACAGAACGCAGCCAGGAGGCACTTGGTGCCACGAGAGTCCTTAAGATGGGAAACTGCCTGACATTGTCCCAACCAGTTTGCGTTGGCCTGGGCCAGAAGGAGAGCAGGTTGCAACATGGAGCAGCCAGTTCCTCATCGCGCAGCCAGGAGCTGACAGAGCATCCCCAGGCAGAGCAGCAGAACGAGCCATGTTCTCCTTTTCCTCACATAACCTCACTGCAGATGTGTCACAGGCCGGGATGCACACCGAGCCGTGACTCAGTGTGAGAGCAGGCCAGCGGAGGGAGAAGTTGAGGCTGTTTCAACAGCAGAAGCAGCAGAGAGTCCAAGCCCACAGCAGGGGTAGATGATGGGGAACTAAGCCTGCCACCACCACCCTGGGGGGCTTTCTCTGCACTGGAACCCGGTTGGGCACGTGGGCGTTGGTGAGATGAGAAGTGGGGTTGCTCCTCTAGAAGTGGGTGGCATTTTCAAGAGCCTCAGAGCTTGCCAATGTGTTCAGCTTGGAAGCGCAGGAAGCAAAGCCTCAGTGTGAAGGTTACCCTTGGAAATTTGACTCCAGCTGGGAACAGCCAAGGATGTCCCCAGGTGCCTGCTCTGCAGGTGGGGGTAATTGGGCAAGAATCCTCCCAAAATCTGGAACAAACGCACATGCTGCAGTGAGCAGCATGATGTGACCTCTCAGAGGTTATGCCAAGGGTGGCTGGAAAGCGATGGAAAGCACACAGGAGGAGGCGTGGAGCTGGGGGATCCTGTAAGCTGATGTTGCACGCAGAGGGAGACAGGCACAGCAAAAGACATGCATTCCCAGGAGCTGCCATAGGCTCGGGACTGGGCTTATTGCAAAGACTTGATTTACATTTAGAAAACAAGAAATGCACACACCTGGCGTTTTCCTACTTGCACCTGTGCTGTGCTACACAGAACGCAGCATGGCACTCCCTGAACACATCTGTGAACCCTCTAACAGCACTCACCCTTTCTCATTTTTGAAGCTGCCAGAAGCAGAACAGCAAAGAGGAGCTGAGGAGGTGTTTTCCAGGCCCATTTTTTGGGACCATGGGTATATATATATATCGCTTTTTTTTTCCCTCTTGTTTCTTTTGCTATGCAAAGCCCCAGGACACACATGTAAAGGCAGTGGCACTGTGGAGTAAAGCAGCGCAAGCAGGTGAGAAGCAAGGTTGGGGATGTGGAGCTGAGGTTTGGCTTGTGGTCTGATGCCATCACAAAGATTTCTTTAGTTTGTTATCACAAGTTCTTTGGTTTAAGAAGTTCTACATCTTTAATCAGATGACCTGCCCCCTTCCAAAAATGCCCTCAGACCCCCATATCTTCCTACTGTTGCAAAAGCGGAGCTTTCTATGACACTGACAGACTACAGAAAGAGATGTGAGCCCATCATGAAGGAAGGGTCAGTGACAAGGTTTCACTTAGGAGTGACTGTATCTGGGGAGGGGGGAGGGGGGGGGCAAAGAAGAAAAACAGGGGCTTTAAAAAATGCAGCCAATAATTAATACAGGGATTGAGCTTGCCTGAGGTTAACATAGAGGCCCAGTGCTTAGGAGAGATAAAAGAGGATTAGGTGCTTCACTTGTAAGAACAGCATCCATCAGCTCAGCAGATAAGAAAATTAGTTACAAGGGCCGCCAAGCCTTGTGCCTGCGGCAGTAGCGGTGCTGACTGGCAGCGTGAGTCAGGCTGCTTCCACGCAGTCACGAGCAGTGCACAGCGAGCTGGGTGCTGCAGGCAGGGCTGCCTTCCCTGCGAGAGAGCTGGCAGCTGCGGCTGGAGGCCAGAAACTGGGAGGTGAGTCTGTGCCATCGGGGGAATTGCTGCCATTGAGGGGTACGGGACTGGTCCTGCCTGCACTTCACAGAGCGGAGGAGCAGGGGTGGGCCCCTCCTTTCAGTGACAGGAAATAGCGATACAACCCGGAGCTGAAATGGAATAAATTTGTGTGCATGTTTATTTGCTAAGCAGAGCACGTAGGCAGGCTGCAGAGCTCTCTGCCATGGATGTATCTCCAGAAAAAAATAAAAAAAAATAAAAAATAAATCAGCAAACTTGGAGGAAAACAAAAAGTTTCTGCTTTTTCTATTGAGAACAAGTTTATTGTCAGTTACAGGAAATATTGTGATTTTGGAAGGGATGTTAGACCCACTGCTACACAGCACCAGGCAATTCGGATTATTAAAGATCAGATGAAGACAAAACTTTGGCTCCCTGGCTCTTTCATCCCATGAGGGTGATTCCAGCACTTCTGCTCTTCCTGGGGCTCTGCTGATGTTGCTGACTGTTGGAACCAGGACACGGCGTTAGGCAGGCCTTGGTTCTGCCCTTATTTGTGATCCTATGAAATAAGCTGGCCTATCTCTCTAGAGAAGTCTGAACTGCATCTTCCAGGGGTAGGTGGCATCAAGTTTCAAGAGTCCTTCCCAGGGAGCTGCTACCATTTACCTGACTCTGCATCCCCAAGACACGTCATGGGTGGGATTTCTTCTTCCCACTGACAAAACCTTTCCTTGATGTCACGGTGCTTACTCATTTCTTGGAAACCTGCACATGCCTTGCCCTCTGAATCAATTTTTAGAAGTGGCTTGTTGCCATTTGCCCTTCCGTGAGCCTTTCAAAAAAAGAGATTCCTTCCAAGCTGGGCAAAGCTGTTCCCTTTTGTCCGACAAATTATTTATTTATATTTTTTTCAGGACACAAAATCTCTCTGTCCAGATCCCCAGAGCTATATATACTCAGTGTGCCTTGTTCTCATATTAGGGTTTGCAAAGAAGGAAAACATCTTGCTGTGCTGGATCAAGCATTTTGCTGGATCGTGCCCTGGCTCCCAAGACAATTTGTCTCACTGGCCAGCTGCCTCTGCATGTGGGTTCAGTTGCATCAGCCCCTACTCCCACTCAGCAGTCAGTGGGCCAAATTCTGTCTATACTTAGATCCAGGGACAATCTCAGCAGAGTTACAAAGGTAAAAACAAAGCTAGAATCAGGCCTCCTCTCCTATCCTCCATCTCTCCCTGGAGAAGCAGAAGATTAATAGGAGTTTGCTTTGCCTGGTGTTTTCCATCTGAGAAAATCTATTCACCTTCTGGGGCAAGCACAACTGTACCTATGCTTCCCTGCTGTCCAAAACAGTTTATTTTGAACATGTATGCCGAAGCAACATTCTTTTAAAACATGCATGTCCCAAAATGCTCGTGTCCCCAAAAGGATTGTGAGGTCTGGAAGTTTATTTCAATACCTTGCTCTTGGAGGTAGGTGATTCTTAATGCATTTCCTTGTTGTTTAATGATAGCCTGCACAGCGTCAGAGGAAATCTTGAGGGGAAAAATAAAACCCCTTGCAACTAGAGAACTAGAGGGAAAATAAATCTCTCTCTGTCCAATGCATTACTTTTTGAAGACCTAGAGCTATTCTGAAGTGACAAAGAGTTAACAGTGAAATCATTTTAGTGTCCAATCTATCTCCTTAGTTAAGTTTACTAGCATTGCATAAGCTTCCCGTAACAAGGTAACCAGATATGAATTTAGTGCTAAAAATAGCTTTACTGCATTAGTCAATCCCTAATGAACATGCTTCAGCTGTCTTCAAAGATGCTATTTAAATGCATCCATCTTCTGGAGGCATGGAGGATACTGATATGCAGGCAGGGGTGCATGTCAGCTCATGATAGCTTGTGCTAGTTACTGGGCTATATGTGTGTTTGAACACAGTTCTGGGAATGATGGAAATCAGCCTGAAGGGAAGAGTTTGACACCAGCTTGAACTAGATTTCTTTGCAAGTGAATTGTCCTCCAGTCACAGAAAGTCATGAAAACTTTTCCTGTGGGTTTGTGCTCAGTTTCACCCTTTCATTCCCCCCAAGCAGCAATCTTCTCTTTCTCCCTCACATCTTGTATGACAACTTGCCATTCTCCCACATCCTGCAACAGCTTCTTGATCTCCTCTCATGGTCTTAGATCTTGGTGAGAGGTTGCATACCCAGAGCTTGTTCCAGACTCTGAACCTTCTGGCCAAGCACAATAGATAATCGCTGAGATCATGCTGCAGTTTCTTCTTGGTCAAAAACCCATCATCTGACCTCTAGCTCCTCTAATCTGCTAATCTCTTTGGGATTACACCCCACTGTTCGAAACTTCTTGAAGTCACATGGCCTAAATGGAAGCATGGGCTCGAAGACAACAATTTTGAGATCATCAATGTTACTTCCCTTGAGAAATCAAGGCTACAATTTTAGGGCAAACCTGGCAGATGGAAGACCAAAGTTAGGAAAGGAATGACTCTGGGAAGGGGTTTGGAACAGTCACTTGCATAAAAGCATGGGTTTTATTTACTTTATTTTATTTATTTTTATTTTTTTTTAACATTTTTTTAATACTCAAGGGAACAAACCCAGGAGTTGTTAGCAAAAAATAACACCAAGGCAGCCTAGGGAAAGGGTATGACCTCCTCATACATCACACTTATCTGTCACTGCTACTGGGACAGCATTTGCTTTGGTTGTCCACACTTCAAAAAGGGCCTTGAAGAACAGAAGGGAGAATTCAGAAAACATCCACTTTGTGACTCAAAATCTGACAAGCTTGCTCTAAGTGAAAGAGCAGACAGAGCTCTGTCTGCTTTAGTGATCCATAAAACAGCAAACATGACTGTCAAATACCTGAACAAGGACGATATTCCAGAGAGCAAATACTGCTCTGATGTAGTGGAACCGCAGCAGAACAAGATGAAGAAGACACAAGACAAGCTTAGACCAACACCAAGGGATGCTGGGGTATACAAGGGAAAGAAAATGCCAGTCTGTCATAGCACCTGGATTTACTCCTGATAGGACAGATTTTGCCACATCCTACATACATGATCTAGGGGCAGAGTACCCAAGAACCCTCAAAAAGGAAAATGTTTTTGCTCCATGGCCTGTATATTAGTACCTCAGAGGTCCCACTTTGTTAATATTTCCTCAGCTGCTGACTCACAGGGCCTTAGTGTGGGCTCAGCACCCAACCCTCTACACGGCCACACCTGGGACATTCAGCCCACACCTTTTTTCTCAGGAACGTCCCCCCCTGTCCTGACCCCTTCTTAAAGATGGCTCTATTGCAGCAGTCAGAGGTGGACAGGTGGCTTTTGGAAGGCTCTGCAGAGTGACTCAGCAGCTCAGCTCTGGTTACATGACCCAGAATCCACTTGGCACAAAACCTGCCTGTTCTCCTGCTGGGCTGCAGCTCTGCCAGCTGCGGGGCAGCTCATGCTCGCCCTCATTCACCCTGTCCCTTGCTCCAAGACTCTGCTTTGCCTTCATTGTTGCAGGCACCAAAGTGGTTCTTTGCTTGGCCTGGGTTCTTTCCTTCCAGCTCTTCCAGGTAGGACAGATCCAGATGANCCCGCCTCCCCCTGCCCTGCCCACCCCCATGCTCCTGTTCTGCATCAGCCCTTTGGAATTCTTTTCATCTCCATCGCTTGCAACTCGACTGCTTCTTCCTGTCTGGATTGCAGTTGAAAGCTCCGTTTGTTTAATTTGGCTTTTAATTGACCTCATCCAACAGTTGTTGATGTCTCAGCTAATCTGTGTTTCTCCACTGCTTATCTGGCACAGTCCTTTGAAGTCCCCAACATGATAAAGAAGTGTCCCGTAAGAAGAGAGAACAAAAGATGACTGAGACAAAAGTTCCCATCTAGCTCCCACTGTCCAGTCCAAATTTTAATTACCCCTCAGCTTTGAGGCAAGAAGAAGGTGGGAAGCTACCAAGGAAATATATAATAATTTATACCAATCCCAATTAGGTGGAAATTTTTGTGACAACCTCTGTATCAGTCAACTCTCCACCTGTCAATAAAAGCAAGTAGTACAAGTCTGGTCTCAGCAGAGGTATTGTAAAGCCCAGATCCCTCAGCATTTATGAAGTTCAGATGTTGTTGGATGGCACAGGAGAAAATTGCTGTTTGCAGCTATCAGATTTGCCTAGGGCAGCCTGGGGGGGTTAGATGTGCGAATGCCACTAAACTAGCAGCTGGGGAGAAAAGATGGATGGACATAATGGAAAGCACCTAGGGCTAACTATCACCTGACACGTCAGCAAAGCCATTCATTCCCCTTCCCCCTGCCTGTGTCTGGAGAGGCTCAGATGGGGTTCGACCCAAAGAGCTGGGCCAGGTCTTGCTTCTGAGCTGTCCAGCTCTTCATTCAGGTGGATACATTTCTGAGGTGGTGAAAACTCAGGGTCACCTCTTACATGCAGGTGCCACCATCTCAAGGCTTGCTCTGAACTCAAGTACATCTGCTGGAAGCAGCACCGATATAGCCAAGGAGCTTGGGTTGAAAAGGGAGGTTTATGGACCTTGAGCTGCTGCTAGATATCTGAAAATATTACTTACGAATCTGCTGTTAGTACGTGATGTCCACTGGAAATGAATGGAATTTGGGCTCCTAAGTGATAGTACGTATTCTTGCCTTCAGATATGAATGTCTTCAATCAATGTATACAGATCCCACTGATCTCAGCTTTTGGGAGATTATCGTTATGAAATTGTTCTGTGCAAACTTTGCAAAGAAATAAAAGACTTTGCAGAGGCACAGCAGGGAGCATTACAAATCAAAGGATACATTCTGCAAAGCTGTTTGCTCATGAGTCATTGCATGAACAGAGTCCAGGGCTCAGAGGAAATGAAAGGGTCTTACTGCAAGCACTATACCATTGAGTATGTTTGTATATACGTGCAAAATTGAATCTTAGCTCCAGAACCATCCCAAAGATTAGAAGTGGCCATGGCAGGAATTTAACTTGGTTCTGTCAGATACAAGCCTGTTATTTTCATTTTGAGACACTGAACTCCACTGCTCCCTGTGCAACTCAGTTCTGAGTTCAAGAGCTTGATATTCTGAGCTATTCATTGTTAATGTTATTTAATCTTAAAAATCACTGCCTGAGAATGCAGAGAACTACACTGAAAAGTGTGAAGCAATGAAAGCATAGGATCAAATCCTGATCTGTGCCAGGAAAGGGAAAGACCCCATCCCCAGGTACTCTACAGATGTGCACTGCTAGGCAATTGTAGATTGAGATACGAGCATCTTTTTTTCTTAGTCTTGTAGTTTGTCATGCAAACTTTTTGACAAAATTGCAGCATGAAATACATTGCCAAAGGGCACAGTGAGAAATGTTTCAGCCGAAATAAACTGTTCTAAAAACAGTTTGCTGCTGAGTCATTCAATGTCCACTTGAAGACTTAGAAAAATTAAAAGACCTGTATGAAATAAAAAGCTGTGCTGTCACCTTTGCAATATTCAAATTGGGATGTCCCGAAACAGGTCTTTTCTAAATGACCCCCTTTTAACATTTACTTGCAGTGTGGTTTCTGGATGAAAAAGAGAAAAAAAATGTTGCCTGCCTATATTCCCCCTTATAGATACCATCTGGATTGCAGACAACTCACCCAAATAGAAAATGAGGCTTGGCAGGAAAAAAAAAAAAAAAAAAAAGCCTCATGTGTGTCTTTCCAAACTGATATTTCAGTATCTCTGTTTTGCACCAACTGAAGCAAGCCCAAATTCTCTGGTAGAGAGTATGTGTGCTAACATGGCCTCTAGTTTATTAAGAACAAACAAAAAAAAGCCATGGCAGTCATTTAGCTGTCATGGCCAAGATATAAAATGTCAGTTTTATTTATGGCAAGTAGCTGGGTAGAAAATATGTCCTGGCATCACTTGAGATTTCAAGAACTTTGTTTTCCTTTTTCTCTTACTGCATGAAATAATGCTGTATTCTTAACAAACAAACAAAGCAAAACAAAGAAGGAGACAGCCCTCTCCAGTAAGAGAGACCATGTTCCTCTCCCCACATAACAAGAATGAGGGAACCTGCTAGAGATGAAGGGATGTGAAAGTCAAATCAGATGCAACAAGGGCCTAAACCCATGCTTTCCACCTCCAAGTTCACACGTTAATCACTGGAGGAATGAGCACTCTGGAGTTACTCTGATTTTGAATAAAAATTCCATGCTGGACCTGAAAACCGTTCTTGTAAAAAAAAAAAAAAAAAAACGTGTCACTGAAGTCAGTCCACCCTTGCCACGTGTGCAGCTGTCGATGAACCCACATTTTCCGACAACAAACACTTCCACTGGAAAATTCCTCCCCAGTTCTCAATGATGAGCAGTAATTTGTTCCTTCCCTGAGTCCCCAGAGCTACCCAAAGAGTCAGCAGTACCCAGAACGCGGCCTGTAAGACAGCAGCCATGCTGAGACCAATGACCGGCAGCTACCTGGCCTTGTGCTACCAGCACCTGAGTGCAACACGGCTGTGGCTGCTGACTGGCACTGTGAGGGGCCTGCACAGATGCCACTCAGTCATTAAATCACCACCTGAACCAGCTTCCTAAACAGCTTTCATGAAACCCAACCAGTTAGTAGTTCTGGGGTTTGGTTTTTATTTTCAGCATGCAGTTTAATTCTCCCTACACTATAATCAATTATCCTGGGGCTTGCTTTTCTGCATTGTACCTCTCTTTGTCCCAGGAAACCTCCTTAAGAGACCTCCATGCCACTGAACACAGAGGGCTAGGAAGCTAGCCTGGCACGCTCCTCTTATCTGGATGTGAAAAGTGACATCAGACAGAGCCCTGTCTCACCTAACACTGGCAAACTAGACAAGTCTGGTTCTGTAAACATTTGTGTGTGTGTGTGTGTTTCAAAGAGGCTTTATCAGTCCAGAAAGAGACGAGTACAGATTTCTAAAAGAAGCTTTAGATCTCTCAGCCTAGCACACGCTGAACCCTTGGTTCTTCTACCCTGTGACAGCTGAATTATAAAAAGAGACGCAGTGCCTGCTACCTTTTAGCTGCTGCTTCTGCTGGCATCCCAGAGTTCCCTTTTCCTTGTCAGCAGAATTTTGCTTAGAGTGCCAGAAAATGGATTCTTGAAATCTGGACAGCATAGGCTGTTTGCCCATCTCTGGGCTGGTCGGTCTGGGAGGCTAACATGACTTTGTTAGGGTTCAGTGGATCTCCCAGATGCTTCTCAGTGAGCAGGTATTTACTTCTGAAAACAACTTGCTTTTTCTTCTGTTAATTAGTGTGGTGTTAATTGCAGTACTTTCCTGAGAGTGAGAAACCTCCTCATCTGCAGCACTTGCCAGGCCTCATGTGCTGGATGTGCCAGGCACTTTCAGCTCCTCTGAAGATGAAGCAGTTTATGGAGTTCAATACTAAGGGCAAAACCACTGGAGTCCCTCAGGAGCCAGAGGTAGCTAAGATGAGATGAGATAGCATGCGGATAATTATGGGGTGGCTCGACACAGAGTAATGAGCTTGACAAAGGTACATGAGGTCTGCCACTCCCCTCGTGCTGTTGGGTTTCATTGTTATCTTCAAATGGATTACTGGCCCCAGTTAGTTCATTGCTTAAAAGAGGACCATGAAGAGATTATAGCAGAAGGATGGTACACTAGATGGCTTTTGGAAGCCAAACTTGCCTTTACTACAGAGCATAAAAAGCACAGAAAATTTGGCTACGAAGAAAATGTTCCCCTTACCAATTTCTCTCTCAAAAGCAGGACTATGTGTCACCCTTAAACTGATGGACTGAAACTGGCACGGGTGTTCTCCAAGATCCAGAACAAAGGCATTCCCTTCAAGGCCATGCTTCAGTAATTATCTCAAACAGAGCAATGCTTTAACATGACAACAACAACAATAAAACCAAATGCCCACATCTCAACCACAGCCAATGCCTAACATGAATGGCTGGAATATTTACAAGGACTGAATCCGTACTGCAGTCTTCCTAGTTGCTTTCCTTGGTATTGCAGTCCCGTTTACCATGGTAAATGAGTGAGAGAAGAATTTGCTAGGTCATAAAATCATGGATGTACATGTTATGTGTGGTGAATGGTTGGGGAGGAACAAGCACATTCTCTGATGTTACCCCACCAAAACATCATGCCCCAGCCACAAGGACCGTTTCAAGCTAATTAAAGGCAAATTCCTTGTCTCCGTACAGTGTTTAAGTACAGAACATTAACAAGTTCAGTGGCAGTGTACAGGAATGTGTCTTGGTACATAACACGAGTCACTTTTGTGTCTATGTAACTCGAGCTTCAGTGGGCCAATAGATAAATTACACCGTGTCACCCTAGAACAAGTGATGAAGTTACTCTGATCATGCTGCTGTCAGAATTGATCCTAATGAGTGAAGGACAAAAAATAATTTCAGTATTACTTGCTGTGCACCCATTTTTGGGAACATGTTAAACCAAGTTGCAAAATATCTGTGTTAAATTTTTGCTGTCAGTTTTGTAGAGTCATCAAAGGTAATGTACTAACTCTTAACTCCCGAGTGGAGTTTTCTTCCAGAAGTCATTTTACAGCTTGCAAAGGGCCAGACTAGGCACAGTCTGCAGAAGAGGCCACAGTAAAGCAAACTTTTGTTTCTGGAGATCAAAAATGCTTAATAAATACAATTTTGGTACCAGGAGCAAGGGTTTTGTGTGTTGCTTCAGCAGAAAAATTGCCATAGTTTTAAGGCGTTTTTCTCACCCTTAGGTCTTGGTTCAGTAACATACTTCAACACATGGTTAACTGTAATCACTTAAGTCATCCCATTCAAGTCAGAGCTTAAACACTTTGCTGAATTGTGTTTAAAGTGGGAAATGGAGTGCTTGAATTTTCAAAAGTCTCTAATTGCAATTAGCTATGCCAAGAGTAGTTTTTCATCTTATTTCTGTGTTTGGTGGACAGTTTGGATTAGAAAAAATAATGGCTGTAAGTCCTGTTTTACATACAAAACCCCTTCTGACTTCACAATGTGAGACTATAATGCTGGGTTTTGTTTCATCATAGTTTGCCCTGGAATTTATTCCAACCTTCCAAAATAGGAGCCAAAGTTATCTTAAAATCCCAGTCTGCTTTATGAGCCTTAGGTCTCAGACTTGTAATTAAGATACTGTGGCTCAACAAGTTACCAAGTATCAGCTAAGCTGAGGTAATTGTCTGGATGCAAACCTTACAGCAAATGCTCAGCCTAAATGCTGAGTCAACTTGTCCCTGGGCGAATGCAGAACAATGTAATTTAACACTTCAGAATAAGCTAAAATGAATCACTGCGTGCTTGCCATGGGCAAACAGAAGGCAGCTGCCCCTGCTGAGGAGAGACATGGCGACTCACAACCCTGGTCACTCGATGAGGGGTGTGAGCCCTTTCACACTGCTGGGAATGGGTAACAACTGGTGCGTGGCAGTTCTGTCATATCCTTCTGCAGGTGTTTAAAGGTTTTCTGATCGAAGGAGATGGTTCAAATCCAGCACACGTGGACTGAAATGACCACTTGAAGACACATAACGGTGCAGATGGCCCTCAGTCCATTTCTGGAGGATGCGTGCTCATCACAGAAATTGTGATGAAAGTAGAAGTAGGAAGGGAGCAACTTCCCCATCTGTCAGAAGCTAATGAGATCCCTGGAAAAAATGTGATCAAGGAAAGTTATGGTAGAAATGTGCAGTTCTGAATGCCTTTGAAAGGATGCACAAGGAGTGATTTTCTGCTGTCCCTTCCCATTCAAGAACGAGGGGGCATCAGAAGAAACTAAGTGGCATCAGCAGGACAAAGAAAAGAGGACAAGATGCTTTCTCACACATTTTGCAGTTCAGCTATAGAACGCATTGCTGTACACCACTGTGGCTGCAGAAAATTTATTGAGGTTCAGAGAATATCTAGACTAATTCATGGGAGTAAAATCCATCATTTAAAATAATAATAATTAATAAAAAATAATATCTTGGCTCAGGGGGTCACTGGGCCCCAGACAATTTGGTCTAAGAGTACCTGAAGGAGGAGTCCGACAGCACGCGGCTCTGTGGGTGTGTGCGTGCACGTGGACATGATGTGTGGGCAATCAAAGAGGTTCTTGCAATCCGTACAGCCTTTAGAAGACATCAGCCTGTTTATAAAATGGCAGCCTCAGCAGAAAGTTAGGGCCAGGACCAGGCCACAGGGGTGAACTCGTCTTTCACTTTAAACTGGAGGCATTTAAAGGAAGCAGTTCCTTCAGAGCATGGGTAAAGTGCTCTGGTGTGGTGCGTTGGGGGAGCTATTCTGCTGGGAACTGAGCACATGCAAGTGTGCACAATCATCTCTCAGGCCTCCGGGGTTTGCATCTGATGGGGGTGAGAGGCAGCTGTATGCAGATGCACAAGTAATGAGGTCAGGAACCAAAGTGACTCCTGCCAGATACCTTTGCCTGGCAATTTTATTCCTGCAGCGTAAGCATCCAGGGGAACTTGTGTAAGATATTTATTGGGAATCATTAGGTCTGATTTACAGACCATAATAGCTGAATATGAGATACTGGAAGCAGCAGAATAGTCTTTAAATATTAATTTGCTGTTAAGAATAGGAAGAGAAATTGTCCAGTGTAGTTCAATAGCTGACACAGAGAATCTTTTAAACTATTATTTCCTTAAAGAGAAGGGACTGATACAAAAAAACTTACTGTCATGTGAGCCCCACAGAAGTCAAGGACATGCTTAATGATGGGAATGTGCCATGTTTTTTAATTCTATGGGAAGACAGCTGGCGAACGGAGCATGACATTCAAACATCTCTTCCAATGGTCAAAAGGTTATAATGTTAAAAGCGAGTTTAGCTTGAGCCTCGAGGATCTGAAAACTCTAACACAACAGTCAGTGATGAAGTGGAGACTGGGACAAGAACTTGCAGAAGTCTTGCCCAGTTGGAGCAGCGGAATGAAATGAACGTGATTTTTTTCCACAAAGACAAGCATAGTTTTCTGCTTATGAAGGGACATTCAGTAGATCAGTTGGGAATACAAAAGACGGGGAATAAACGTCAAGACAAAAGTTGTGTATTCCCCAGTGTGAGCTGGGAAATTCCAGACCAAATGGGAGACAGAACATCAGGCTGCTATGAGAAATGGATGCATGAAGATTAACATCGACTTCTCCAAAGCAATAATCACTGACTCAGTAAGGTCTTAGCTGGAGTAGAGTGTATTTTTATAGACATCACTCTCCAAAATGGGGACAAAGCCTCTGATGACATCCAGAGGAACAAGGTCAATCAAAGATCCATAAAACACTAATGGAAAAACTGAAAACGTTATGATGTTCAACACACTGTCTTCATGTTTTAAAGAGGAATGTTTATAGAAGAAGATGGTAAATGGTTCCTGGGGTCTGTGAGGAGCAAGAAGAGAAACTGCAAGATTAAATAGGCAAGGGAAATGTTAACCTTGCACTGGGAAAATAGCGGAGACAGTGAAGATCTGAGCTGCCTGCCCGGCAAGCTGGGGTGTCTCCATTGGTGAAGGTTCACATGGACAAGTTTGGCAGCTACCTGTGAGAAGCGATACGGGCAAGGCATGTACACTTCAACAACGTTCAGACAGGGAGCTGCCGACCACAAGTTACTGCCATGGAGTTGTGCCCTCCTACAGTCCACCCCTGTGGCCGTTTCTGTTGCACCATCTACAGCGGGCCAATGGGCACTTCTGTTGTGTACGATGCGCTTACACCATTCCTGATCCCGAAGCCTCGAGTGTATTAGCGGGTGCCTCCGAGGATTTATGCAGTCTGTGACTTGACATCAGGACAAGGATATGGCACTGCACAGTGGGAGAAAATCACTATTTTTTTCCCTCTTTTTGCCAAGTTAATATTTTTAAACTTTGTAATCTAAACTTTCTGCCATGGCTGAGGCCTTTTCACAGTATCTGATTAATAAAATACTTTTTCATCTACTTTTTTCATTTACTTTTTTTTTTTTTTTATGTGACCTCCTTATTCAGGTGATTTGTTGAAGGTGTCAGAGGTGACACATTTAAGCCACCCTCAGTGACAAATGCCTGCATATTTATAGGTCATTTTAAAACAGCTCCTGTCCTTGGGTGCTATATATTCAGCTGCATAACCACTGTACTGCTTTCTGCATTCTGCAGCTGTAAATCTCTTGTTGCCTATGGATAATATTTTTTATTATTTCACACATAAGGCTGCTGATATCAACGAGACTGTTAAGATGGGCTGCAGACACTCTGATGGAAATTCCACAGGGTTGAGGACAGGAAGACATGGTTAAGTGTCCAAATTCGACTTCCTTTTATTCCAGGTGCTTGCATCAGGAACAGAGTCACCGTACACACTGTGCATGTACCAGAGAGCAAAAGAGGAGTGACTCCTAAGGGATACAGATCTAACATAAACCAAATTTTGAAATGTTAACTCCACTCCACGGTCTAGGTAGTGATCCCTATTGGATGACAGCCATAACATGGGAACCTAGGTTTTAAGCATCTCAGAGATGACAGGCTGAATCCAGGTTCATGAAACGTTTTACAGAAATTGGACTTTTGTTTGTTTCTTATTCCCATAAATGCACCTGGAAAGATCTGCTGTGTCATTTTCTGTCTCACACTAGGAGTTCTCCCTCCAGATTTTATATTTCTCTCGCTCCTTTGTGGGCAATACAAGAAGGCTTCCTAGAGCCTAGCCACTACTTTCACTAGGTTTCTGTCATGTGCCATTCCAAAAGGGTTGGTACTGGACAAAAGTCAGTGGCTTCTACTTGGTCGGTAGAACACCTAGCTGTCCCTCCAGAGACAGTGCTTTCAGAAGAATCATAGCTAGGTCTGATTTTATTCTCCAGCGAGTGCAGATGGCCACACAAGTGGCATACTGGTGAGAAATTTCTGGTGAAAGAAGAGTTGCAGGGGAAAGCAGGTAAACATTGTATTTGCTTATTCTCCCAGCAATGAAAGACCTACACATTTCTAGTTCTTTTCTTAGGGATAACAGAAATGATCACTCCAACTTTTCTTACAGTCACAGCTTAACTCCACGATACTACAAAACAGATATTGGGGGGTCTAGACAGTGACAAACCATGTCAGCACTGTTGTTGAGTGTCCTGGTGTTAAGCTGTGACAGTAACATTCAGTTTGACCACCCAAAAAACATCTTATGTTCAGAAAGCAAAGTAGTTGTTAAGTCTCCCATCTGTGGGGTTCCTTCAGAGCAAAATGAGTGGTTATATCTTTCAAGAGGCATAATAAAAATGTGTTTTATTTTCTGTCCTTTGGGACGCCATAGGGAGATCATCATAAAAGTTCGTGGATCATTCAGTTTATGGCTATGATGGAAAACCTATTAAAAGTTCCCCCTGAGATGATAACATTCACTGGGGTCTCCAGCCCCCTCTCTTCCCTGCTGTCAGTCTCTGGTGATGAGTTCAGGTGCAGCAGGCATGTCAGAAAAAGTAGTGTGACAGCAGGTTTAATATCAGTTGGGGACTAAGATGGGGCCAAAGCCATTAAAGGTGATTTAAAGCAGGTGGGGTTGAACCTGTCATGAGTGTTTCATAATGCTATGTTATTCTTAATGTATGATTACACTAGTCCCTGTGGATGATCCCTGGATTTACAGTGTTTGCATAAATGCTTGGCTGTAAATTAGAAGATGTTTTTGAGTGGTGCTTCACTAGCTGGAAGCCATAGATTTGCAGTCCCTGCTGAGCCATCAACCACCCTAGGGCAGATGAGCCAAGAAGAACTTGACTCCTGGGCTCAGCAGCAGTGGTGAAACACGCAGCCTTGTCAACATTTCTGGAATACGTGATGTCTATTTTGCAGATTAGTTTTGTTCTGTGCTTGGGCAGGGAGAAGGAAGAGAGGAGGCGTTTGATTTCCCAGTTACCTGTTTCTGTGATTAAAAGGACAACATGAGTGAGAGTGGATGGTGTTTGATTTGTGTCTCTGGACCCAGAACTGAACCTTACTCTCAGCTGCTGTGTGAAGACCATTTCCAGGGGGCACAATTTCAGGTGTGTTGCAGGTCCTGCAGGCTACTGTGGCAGGGGCTGCTGGGTGTGATGCTAATTGAATCTGTTTCTCAGGCTACAGAAACTAATGCCTAACCGTGCCGCCCTAATCATCTTTTGAGCCTCAGGCAGACCTTTGAGCTATTTGTTCAGCTGGGGCAAGTTTTCCTTCTTAATCTTTTCAGCTTGGCAGGAGCACTGCTGAGCACACAAGGAAGCTCATCAGCTGCTGGCTGGATGTTTGGACAAGGGGATAACTCCTGCTGAGGCTGGTGAGCTCCAGTCCTGTCTAATTTACATTGTTATTTATTCTGCAGGCATTCCTATGCTTCCTGAGTACAAGCTGGCTTTTCAGCACGTTTACAGCCACACTCCCTTAGAGAGCTCAGCAGCAACAGACAGCTACACACAGAACTAACAACCCCCTTGCATTAAAGCGGACTAGTGCTTGTAGGCCGGCAGTAAAAGGCAACCCCATTCTGTGGAGAACAGAAGAGAGGACTGATTAACCAGGGTTCATTTACTTCGTGTTCTGGGGCACTATGTTTTGTTCAAAGTGTGGTAGTTTTCAAAGTCACTGTTTTCCAGATATAAAATACTTCCAAAGAAACCCTGGAAACAAGGGAAGTGTTTGCACTTCATCTTCTAGATGAGATTAAGGTGACTTGGTCTGTGAACTGCCTGTGGCACAAAATATTGCCAGATGTGACCACTGGGTTCCTCGGAAGCTCAGAACTGCTTATTTCCACCCTCAGCTGGAGAGGGCCCTCCTGGATGCACATGCCTGCATGACAAAACCACACACAGCATCTGAGTGCAGAGCTTGGTGACCTCTCACCAGCTGGCAGGAGGTCATCTGTGGGACTGACAGCATGGCCAGAAGCATACACTGCTTACAGAGTGGCACATCGCCAAAGTCTCCAGTCTTCAGCTCCGAGAAAGGAAGCCTCATCTCTCGAGAGCTGATGTCACATTTGAGATTTAATGAAGCTGTAAGGAGCACACTGTTCTACTAAATGCTGCTCCACGGTGCCAGAGGGAACTATCCCCACCACTGGTAGTAGATCTCACAAATATGCAGGAAAAGAGACAGAAATCCTTCATGGCTTGAGCTGAGGGGCCCTCCAGTGTTACCTGGGGCTGGAGGAAAGAGGAGGAGGAAGGAACAGGTGCTCTGTTACATACTCTTGGTGCTTGTTTCAGCCAGACCTGCCAGGTGACGTTTCTAGGAATTTGCACACCACCAGACCCATGTTTACAGCAGCAGGGGCTGGGCACCTCCCAGCTGACCAGTGTAGATATGGACAGTGGATCTTGGGGTGATGGAAAACAAACACCTTGAGAGATCTCAGTTCAGCTCCTAATCTGTGCCCCAAATCTCATGAGATGCTCCTCGTCTTCCCCTTTACACAGTGAAATGAATGTCTCCCTCCACCCAAAGGAGAGTGTTCTGTAGGTAAAATCCATTTGCTGTTTCAAAGTACTTGGAACTCTTCAGGGCTGTGTGGTCATCTAAATGACTGTTGACACCAAGATATTTTCCTGTAGGAATGAGCAGGAAGAAAACACCACTGTAGACTACCTCAGCCAGTAAAATGCATCCTCAAGAGTCTGATGGCAGTGACCAAAACTTGCGCTTATTCACTGTCACTATATCCTCTCAGAACGCTGCAAGTCAGAGATTGGCCTTGGGGTGATCACAACCCCTTCTCACTGGGAGCAGCAGACAAAACTGTGGGCAGCACATCATGTCACATCTTGACAGGGGAAACTGCTCTGGTGCCTTTGGCAGCCAGCTGGACCCATCTGAAAAAACTTCCAAGACCATTAGGAACTGGTAGATTGATAATCACAGGATGGACACAGACTGCAGTAAGAAAAAGATTGGACAAAAAGTTGTCTCTTGCAATAGCAGCTGCCAGTGTGGACTTGCTTCTCCATGCTGATTGTCTCCTGGACTAGATCTGCTTGCCACGTAGCACTCATGATGGGCACAAGCCTCAGATCAGGAACTGCTGGTCTCAATAGAGCGTCACCTGGGAGGTGACGAACACAGACAAAGGCACCTCTTTAATTTTTATAGTGCTGCTAAGCCCTCTCTTTTGTAGGGTTGGATTTAGCACAGAGCCCATGGCTGCCTGATGACGTGTGAACGGGATGTCGGAGTGGAACTGACCTTAGAGCTGATGACAAGTTGTGCTGGCAAAAGGTGGTGTAGCTGAGTGAAGGCTGAAACCCAGTAGCAGAAAAATCAAGGCAAGGAAGAAGGCACAAACATGCAGCATGGCAACTACTGATTAAGACAGCAAACACCATGACAGAGGGGTGATTAGGGCATGGATGGCTCAGCAGAGAACATCATCTTAGAAAAAGAAGCAAAACGAAACAAGGTATGGGACTGTGAAAACCAAACTAAGCTGCCACATGGGCTGTCCCTTTATTGCACTTCTAATTTCAGATACATTTACAGCAAGAAATTATGCTTTTTGCCTGCCTCCTCCTTTTCCTTTTGTAGTACTTGTTTTCCTTACCTGGGAACAGAGGATGCTGCCCATAAATCTTTACGGCTCTCCTGCTGTTTTATATCACTGTATAAATGCAATACCCTGATCTGCTCTCGCCTCCCCTCAGGAAAATTTCTCATGTTCAGATTTCTTTTCAAAGTGACCCAAGCACTTTTGGAAAGC
Organism: Alectura lathami; assembly: GCA_013399715.1. NCBI lineage: Eukaryota > Metazoa > Chordata > Aves > Galliformes > Megapodiidae > Alectura > Alectura lathami. The sequence goes on along the minus strand of VXAV01005114.1, from coordinate 182,231 downwards.
AAGGACAATACAACTTCTTACATTCTTCCTGTATTCTGGGCAAGGATTTTTATATCATCTAGAGAATTCGTTTGTGCAATTAGATATACATATGTACAGATCCAAACAGTCTTTTGCAAGCAGGCAGGACATTGTTTGCCCACACTGCAATCTGGTCCACCAGCCATGGAAATCCAATCACAAGGTGCTGAGTGACAACTAATATACCGTGCTTCTCAAAAGCACTCCTGAGCTGGGCTCAGCAATGCACTAAAATGACTGCACTCTTTGCCACATGGAGCTGGCTTGTGTGGGGTCAATTCGGAGCACAATATTTCATGAGGACAGGCCCAACATTTCATCCCATAGGGTACTGACTTCTTTTAATGAGGTTTATCAGATTCAGATAGAAAAAACAGAATCACAGAAACAGAAAAATCCCCACAGACCACCAGCCTGGATATCATAGCTGAAGAACATTTGTGTGAGGACTAGCAAGACCCCAAAATGAAGTGAACAAGACTGATGTTGACAGTTTATTACAGCTCTTGGCTGGATTAGTGAACACATATATACTTTTTTTTTTTTTTTTTTTTTTTTTGGTAAGGCATTGTATTCTAAGCCAAAATCTGCTGTGATTTATGTATTACTTTAAATTTGAACTAGAGTTTATTGGTGTATTTTCAAAATAAGGAAATTTCACAGAAGTGTAGTGTTCTGGAGCCAAAATGTGTCACAGAAATGTGTCTGTCTCTGACTACTGCCCTGAGTCAGGGTGAGCTAAGCCAGCATTAATCCACAGGGGTAAATCCAACTACCCCACATCTCCCTCATTCCCTTTCCTGCTCTCATATACCACTGCCAAGCAGTGGCATCCGCGTGGTCTCATGATGAATGGGGTCAGGGAACTGATCTGGCTGAAAATGAGTGAACGTATACAAGCAGCTCCGTTTCATCTGGCTGAGTTTTCCTGTCTGAATTACCAGGCGGCTGCCGGGTGCTGGGGCAGGACTGTCTCCCCCCGTGGCAGCACGACATGCGCTGGGTGACTCTGACCATGGACCTAGGCCGACACTTTCACCAGGAGTGCTGTTTAGATCTACAACGTTGTGGTCACATGTGGTCACCATGAGAGAGAGGTCGTGATACCAAATCTTTCTGAATTCCAAATAACCTGTGTAACACCACTTTGTCCCTCAAAAATATTCAACATTCCTTGTTGGAAGTCCATGCCGCCAGTCTCCAAAGAGATCTGCTTTGGTTTCAAAGGATGGTGCGTCCTTACAGATTCATAGGGTAAACTGTACCTGGTGTGTTTACAGTTGGTTTACGAAGGAAGCAACCAGCTTTACTCAGCTTCCCCATGCAAAAAACCTTTCAACTGTCAGCATTTTCCTCACACATTAGGGCGTTTTCTCTCGAAACCCCCAAGGTTTCAGCAGCTATCTGCCATGGCCAAAGCCCTCCATCTCGACAGGCAGGTGGCTGAGGCCCTAGCTGTGTCACCAGAAGGATTTTGTAGGCCCCATGAAGCTCCCTGGGACCTTCCACTGAGCTTCTGGCTGCGTTTCTTCCTCTGTCCCTTCCCAGCGGGTCAAAGGATGACTCCCTCTGTAACGATGAGGCCAGGCCTAACATGGCCGTCCGCAGGGCTGGGAGGAGGAGAAAGCAGGGCACCTGTGGGATCTATCTCACTGATTTTCCTGACCCAGACTGAACACTGAGCAGCACTGGCAGACATCTTGGACCTCTTTATGGAGAGCCTAGATGCTGCATGGGGGCTCTGCCCTCCTATTCTCACCCCACCTTCATTTTTTTGTATTTTTGCTCCCAGCTGCAGCCAAGTCACTCTTTCCTACGGAGAGGGTTTTATTATTCCTTCTTGTTTGGGCAGGATCTGGCTTCATCTCTGAGAAATTTAGCAGGGAGTGTAGTTAGCACAGATGCCTGTAAGGCAGCAAATAGGAATAGGACTAGTGTTCAGAGATACTGCCGTGCAAGACATATCTGACACAAGTTGTGCAAGGAAAACAGTTTGTAGAATAAAGACCCCTGAACTCAACTGATCCAAAGCTTCTGATTTCTGTGAACTCCAAACCTGCCCTATCAGAAGAAGACAAGGAGAATAAATAGCCTTGGAGTTGAGACACAATGTTAACAGGCCTGGGAAAACTAGTTGCAATTCTTGGCTTCTCTAACAACTTCCTTCCTGATTTTTTCCAAGTGCTTTCATTCCTTCTGTGGAGCAGTTCTTATTGAGAGAATATCCTCAGTATTGCTCAGACCCAGGCGTGGAAAGTGGGGACTGTATGACTTACTTTAGATATTTGTCAGGTAAAGTTAGATGAGAAAGGTGTTTGGAGGGCGGAAGATGAACAACAAAAAAGAATTCAGTCTGAAGGCATACATCCAGTATGGAAAACCTGAACCAAAACATTCAGCTTGGACAAAATCATAAACAACTGAGAGCAGCATGTGTTGTAATAGGAGGCACTGGGGAGCCTTGCAAATGGCCAGTAAGTAGTAAAGTCACTGAGTTTCTAGCACATCACCCTTACTTTTGCTGAAGTTTTAGAGTGCTGGTGCAATGCAGATCATCCCAAAATACAATACACTATGGACAGAAAAAAGCACACTGGGTGGCAAAAATAACATCTTGATAGTCTCAAGTCTCAATCCACTATGCAGAAATCTGTAGTTAAAAATATATTCAGAGCTGCTGCTTGTCTCCCAACACTTTTGAAGCTTAGGACCTGTAGTAAAATGCTCAAAGGGGACAGAAGACTATCATGCCTCAGTGAGAGTTGGCACAGGCTGTGTTTCTGGTTCCTTCATTTTTAGGAAGTTCATTGTGTTGGGAGTCCTGAAGAACAGATCACACCCATTCTTTACACTGAAAAGCAAAATCTGTCAAAGAAAATCCACACCACACCTAAGCAATGGAAAAAAAAAAAAAATCCTTCATGATGCCAAATCTGGCAGTGAGTTTAATCTGAATACTCATACCTGCTGTACTACCTCCAGCATCACTGGGATGCTCACTTCACATCCTATCTCTAGCTACACCTCAGCCCCAAACTGCCCGAAGAAAAATGCCTAAAAAAGAGAGAATTGACACTATGTGTCATGGGAAACAAAATGTTTATTTTCCCTCTGTGTAGCTAATGGGAGTTCCATACATCCTCTATAAGCAAAGAGGATCAGCGATGTGTCAGTAAAACCTCCCTTCTTCCCTCGCAGGAACACACAAGCCACCCATGAGTCTCCTCATGAAAATCTTTCCTTTAGCTCCAGAATTGCCCTGATCCTGCCACAGAATCCTGCCTTCATCAGGGTCCTCTCTGAAAACATGCACCTTCCCTTCCAGAAGACTGCTTCAAATAGGCATGCAGGCTTACAGCTGTAAATGTTTCACCGCTTGTTTAGACTGCCACTGACCAGGAAGCATCTGCAATGATTTTGTATGGAGGAGGCTTGGCAGCAGTAAATTACCATCTGACCTGATGCTGTGGTTGCTTAGTTTTTTTCTCCTTTTTTTTTTTTTTCCTGTTCCTCCAAGGAGATTTGGGATCCGGGACATGTTAAACATTATTTTGCTGACTTTAAATCGTTTTGCAATATTGCAGTCAACTTGAATGCCAGACTTAAGCCTGTAAACACTATTTTTAACCTTGACTTTGTCAGTGCAATGGATACTGTCATATCAAAGTATCTAAGGGTTTGTGGTAAAACTTCCTCAAACCAATTTTTGCTCAAATGAGAATAGTCTTACCGGAAGCCTACACAGATAGGAGCTATAAAAATTGAGTTTAAAATTGAATCAGGCTGCAGGAAGAAAACAACCCATGGCCGCATAAAAGCAGGCAGTTTTTGGAACAGGGATGGGCTTTCTTCATAGCATACATATCAAATCAGCCTAACTCCAACCCAGTCCTGAAAGGATCCTGTGGATGGCAGCTCCCGTTCTGCAAGACTTTCGCAAAATTATGCTTTTTTTTTTTTTTTGCTGTACTTGTGCAGCATAACTACCAGTTGTCAGCTGAGCCAACATGGTTATTTACCTTCCTAGCCCTCCAGAGAAGGACACAAACCACGCTTTGAGCACCTTTATGGCAAGGGCCCGTTACTGTGGGAATTACAAGAAGGGAGGCTTACCCCTAGCAGGTGGCTGGCTGGGATCGCCTGTGGGCGAAGCCTGTGCTGGAGAGCCCACACAGCTCACGTTTCATGGCTGGTCAGCAGCAGCCAGGCACAGAGCCAGCCACGTGGGCTCTGCGTGTGCGAGCCATGCCGGAGAGTTGGTGACACCTGCCTTTAAATTGAGGCAAATGACTCTTAGTTTATAGGCATACAGAGTGTGATCTGCATGGAGGCATCCAGCTATCATCTTTTGAAGCAAGGGAGACAACTGCCTAACAACCAGGGAGTCTTGGCAAAGGTGCACATCTGATCATGGATTGCTGCCATGAAGACAGGCACCTCTGCAGTATGGCAAGCACACAATCCAGTAATTTCTTGCAGGAGCTCAGGTCCACTCCCCAGGAACCAGCTACCAGAAATACGATGCTACATGAAATCCCTGAGCTGTCACCACAGCAGAGTAAAACTGACAACTGTGGTTTGAGCCTAATGCAGTTTTAGACACATGCTAGAGGACCAGAGAGCTGGATGCTATTAATCTCCAGAATATCACTGAGAAGGTTGTCTCTGGTAGTTATTTTTTTTTGCTGGCTCAGCTCTTTATCTTTTGGCCCTTCAAAAATACAAACAGAAAGTTGAGGAAGCACAGCTTCTACCTGGGAACCCAAATGCACTGATGTGAAATTTGATGGGTACTCTTGGCCTTGCCTGAAAAATACGAAATTTTTCAGGGTAGATCTACATATCTATCCAAAACCAAAGAATACAAGTGAGTCTCTCATAATTATAGCAAACCTGTGAAATACTGATGGTAAAAATGTGAGACATAAAGATGAGCAAAAAAAGATACTACTGGTGAAAAATTGCATTTGAATATCACATTAATTTATTACCTGCTTAAACTGCATAAGCCTTTCAGGATATCCTAGCTTGACAAAAGGACACTGCCATGTCTAGATTTTTACCACTGATATTATAAAGAAAAAGGCCAGATAAAGAAACAGATGCTGAGATCAGGAGTTACAGCAGGAGTAACAGCCTAAAACAACTGTGAAGAGTTACATGTTACATGCTCATGCCCTCAGGTTTTCATTCAGACAGACAGATGATGGGATAAAGTCTGGTTCAGCTTTCCTTCATGCTGATGGGGTGGCAGATACCCCATCTTGGTATCCTAATAACTTCTCATTCCACATTGGGCGTAGGCAGATTTCAGTTTGGGATTGTCCCCTATCCTGTTTTCACAGAATCACAGAAGAAATGTGATTGTTTTGACTGCATGTGTGCTGCTCCTCAGCAGCCCAGAGAGCAACCAAGAAGACAGTGTCATCCATTTCACATCCTTCCTTATGGACAAGCTTCAGATTGCATCTATTTCTGCCTTCCAGCTTTCTAAATCACCTCATAGACTCAGAAGGCAGCAGTCACCTTTTCATGCAGAATGGTGCACAGTCTAAAAAACACCAGGACTCCTTGCCTTATTGTCTGGAAGGAGACTCTAGCACTCCAACAAGCACACCATTGTTTCAGAATGAGACTCTAGCTGAGAGTTCGTAGGACAGATGCAAACGCTACTTGCAGAGCAACAGACCCATCAGAAGGAAGTAGAGCTATTGAAAGGTCTTGCCCTGAAAAATCCCATGTGTTCAAGCAGAGAGCATATACATCCAACACAGTATGCCCAAAACACACATTTGTGCTTGCAAACTGTGCTTACGCAAGAAAGTGCTTAAAACCTGGCCCAGGTCAAGTCTCAACTGGAAGGAATTTACTGAAATGATCCATCTGGAGGTGTTCAACCACCAGACTCTGCTTCTGGGGTATAAGTGTTCCTGGCTTTGGGCACGCATTCCCAGGCAATCCTAATGGTGCACAGCTGAAATGCATCCCCATGAGAAAAAGGCTCACGTCTCACATCTGGACACCAGCCTGTCAGACCCCCACCTTGCAACCTGGCTGTGCGAGGCACACCTTTCCTGTGTTTTCCCCCACTCTTCAATGATTCAGGGTTCTCCCTTACAACGGTGTTCGCAAGGTTTCACGTTTACACAATGACATGTCCTCTTTCTGTCCAACGAAATCCCCAAAACCAGTCCTTTCTCAAAAAGTTGAAAAATGAAAACAGGAAATTCACCTGTCTCTTGCTCTCACAAGGTCATGGTTTTCTTCATTGGCTTTGGGCTCACCAAGTGGTGCTTCATCAGCTTTCAGGACCATTCACATGTCTGTTTTAAGGTGTCTGGATCCACATCAATAAAGCTGGGTCACATCATGCATGATAGCCATATTTTATTTTTCATACCAGCACCAGATGCCTCATAAGCTGGACAGTTTGTGTACACATTGAGCCTCCTCTTTTCTTTAACCTCACCACAATTCCATCAGCACCAAACGGGCTGAAGCATTCCTGTGAAGTGACCAATTAAACCACAATAATTATTTAAAAATAAAAATACAGCGTATTTTTCCCCTTTGTGTCCTCTGAACCAAGTGCCAGAAGGAATCTCCACTCCCCCCAAATGAGGATTTATTCTTTGAAAAAGACTAAATAAGAAAAAAGCAAAACACAAAAGTAAGCCCTTTTCTTTCTGTCTTTCCAACTAGCATTGCCTTTCAGTAACTTGGAAATCATTCAGTCGTTATAATTTTAGATGGAGGTGATGATAGCCTGAGAGATGAAACTTGTTTGCATGGTCTCTAACTGCAGAGTGCAAGGTCTGTACTGTAACTCTCCTATAAGAACCTGGCTTGAAGTATTTTTATTTATGCTGGGACAGGGAACAAGCTATATGGGCACATCTTTAATTGCCT
>VXAV01005114.1:159720-173823 GCA_013399715.1 Alectura lathami | reverse complement strand
AGAAAAACTCTGGTTCATTTTTCTTTCTGTCCTTGCTGCAAGACAAATGTTTAGCTGCCTTCCTGTTAGCAGGATTCAGATAACCCTCAGAGGGTAGGTTTTCAGCACAGCCTTGGGGGGAGAAGATGAGAGTACATATGGAAGGGTCTCCAGACTCCTATTAGCAGGAATTGCAAGGCTAATTCTCTGTGGTCTTTCCTAAAAGTTTGGTTCTGAATATTTCTTTCTTCCTTTCTTTNNNNAAAGAAAAAATGCTTATTAATTTTGCTCTTAATTTGCCAGTTCTGTCTCATGAATACTGACCTGTTCCTTCATGTGTTCTTCAATAGCGTAGGCAGATTGAAATTTTACCCTCCCTGACCTACTTGGGAACTGCAGTCTTGTTTCTATTCCTGCTTCCTCATCAAGTTTACTAGAGGTCTTAGAGAATTTTGCAAACCGGCCATGGATACTGAGGAATGCATTGAATAAGCAATTGCCCCAGCTATCCAAACAAGTTCCCCCACTCTCAACCCCTGCTGGGAGCTCATGGGTCTCCCCCAAGCACAAGTGGTCTCATGCACTGTTCCAGTTGAATTTGCAATGACCCAAAGACTCCTCTTCCAGTGGAACATGGAAACATGTTTTTCCATGGAAAAACACACATCTGGATGCAGTCATAGGCTAATGTAGAGGATGACTGAGTGAGGACATGGTGTGATGTGACATAACATAAATCTGTTTGCATCCCTGAAAAGTTATTGGCTGGGTAAACATCTCACCGTGATGCAGGTGCTTCTTGGTTATTGCTTTTGGGTGCATCAGTCCTGCAGAAATCAGTGTAAAATTAGGAGTGAGATCCTTTAAGTCCTAAGCCTAACAATCTTCACATGAACTTTGTCTACACGATATTACTTAGTTCCTTATCTTGGGTGTCCTTACTCTTGTTACATGCTTCCTTTAAGTCCAGGTCAGCTGAAGAATGACAGTAGAACCCCTTGGATCAATCTAGGTGATGGGTATATCGATTTCTAAACTTCCCAGAGAGTGGGATTGCTTAGGTTGTGCAGCCAGAGGGGACCAAAAAAGCGTACGTAAGCACAGCCCTTGAGGTAGCCAGTAGAAACATTCAAAGGCCACAGAGCAGAAGATAGAAGCTTGCAGACAGACAGGATTGTTGACTAAATGTGTTGTCATTAGAAAATGTTTCTGTTCCAGGTTTCTTCCCCCACATCTTTTTGCAAGAAAGCATCATTGTAAAATAAAACAAACCCAAGCATTCAGTAAGGGCAGATTTCTCAATTTGATGATGGAATTTCTGATCAAATCTAGATGTTCTGAGTTCAGAGCAGCTGCTGATGTAAAAGATATGTGTCTTGGAATGAGTGTGGCCAGGTTTCAGACTAGGAGGATGATGTTCCGGGGTCTGACCACCTAATTCATAAAGAGTTGAAAGTTCATCTTAAGCCTATGTTGACTTCACAGGGGTAATGGCTTCCTCCCCAGCTGATCTCTTTGCTATTTTTGTCAGCTGACTCTTTTGCAGAGAGGAGACATTGTTTTTGTTTGTTTGTTCAGGGGGAGGGAGGGAAGAGAGAGAGAGAAAAAAAAAAAATCCCATCTAAATGAACCAAAACCACTACAAAAGGCTTTGGGTTTATCCTGTGGTGGGACATGAAAAATTTCTGAAGTCTCAGAAAGTTTCACAGGATGAGAAAACCATTATCTGCACAGATTTATTTGCAAAGAGACATTCAAGAAGCAAAGCAATCTGAATTAGCTTTTTTCAAACAGATTATTTAACTCAAAATAACTTTGACAAGTCCATTTTTTCCCAAGGTCATTAAAATACCATCTTACAGATGCTTTTTTTCTAAGATTTAAGTCATCAACTTCAGTTCCAAGGAGAATTAAGGTAAAACAGGCAGAAGCCATATTAATTCCAAATGAGACAGCCTATCCAGAGGCTCAATGCAGTTTAGCAATCAGCTTTAAATTCACCCCCACTGGTTAATTCAGATGAACCATGCTGCATGCCCCTGTGTAGGCAGAGCCGTTTCAGGAGCTTCTGACAGTCTACTGAAGCCCATCTACACGCGATATCCTTTCCTGCTGACTTACACCCTGCGAGGAATGCAGTCTGGAGCCAGCACTAGTAAATTATCAAGTAGTTGGCAAGATCATGTCAGATTCTTGTTTGCAGCCATTGTTCTTCTCTGAGGGTAGATGGTGGCAACGCTTTTGCCTTTATTCACCCTTTCTGATGATTCCCTGCTGGTTCTCTGGGATGCTGTCAGACTGCATTACCTTTACTCACTTTTTCTTTAGGATGTACGTATGCATGCTCTGGTGGCTTTATTTAGGCTGTCTGCAGAACATGAGCCTGTGCAGCTCAACGGCACAGAGACGTGATCGTCAACCAAAGTATTGTCGTGTTCAGTAAGAGCTTGAGCATCTGGGATTGCAACAGGGAATATTAAAACAAAAATGAAGTGCATCCTACAGCTGTGGGATGCAAACCATTCTCACCATTAAAAGTCCCCCATAACCTCCGGCTTTGCTGATGAGGTTTCTTGCACTCATCCCAGAGCAGCTGCCACTAGTCAACATGATCAGACAGACCAGGGCTCAGGATGGAGAGCTTTCTGGTACGGGTGTGAGTGGCCTGTCTGATCTCCTTTCACTGCTGACACCACAGCCCAGTGCATTAACCCCTGATGTGGCACATCTTGGAGGAACAGCCCATTCACAAGGGCACATGCTTGAACTCGAACAGTCCCCATCTTGTGACTGAGGTCTCGGTCACAGGTCTCAGATATGGCTTCCTTATGGTACCGAGTCCAAAGGCAATCAGATTAGTGCTCTGGATTGCTAGCACAGGAGAACATACTTCACACATTTTATTCACAGCCTCTTTTTTAAGTTGTCCGAGCAGCATTTTCTTCTCCCACCTTCCACTCTCCTCTTTTTGAAAAGCAGAAGGCTTTGTCAGAGAGAAGCTCCTTTGGGCCTACAGCATCAAATCCAAATTCTGTTTAATAAAAACTTGACACCTGTCTGTATTTGCAGACTCTGGATAAAGACAGGCGTCTCCCATCTGTTGGTTTCTGTTTATTTGACTGTCAATTCTCATCACTTTTCTTTTTTATTTTCCCTGGGTACAATGCACTTTCTGCTGACAGGGTAGAAGCTGGGGTCAAAAACTGGTCCGTTATTGGGGAGGGATATGAAAGATCCAGGAAACTGCTAGCCAGCTTTCACAATTGAGATCCTTGTGCGGTAACCAGGGGGTGGTCACAGGGTGGACACAACCTCAGCCTGAACTGCAGAGGGAGAAATATCATATCAGCCGGTCCCAGCTGGAGACCTAAATACTCTTTTTCTTGCTTAAGAATTTTACACTCACGATTAAGGCAGGGTTAAGCAACAAGGGGATTGCTCTGTAGTAAAGAAGAAAGCTCTTAGATGGAATTGCCTAGTTTGCAAAACTATATCAGATAATGGAGGAATGGAATTCAAAAAGAGCTCTGTCTCAAACTACAGGACAAAGAGAGCAAATTCTCCTCCTCTGCCTGAGCCTGCAGAGTGTTGCACTGTTTGGACTGTTGATCCCTTGGCTATCAGAGGTAATTCCAAGCATCACAACTACAGCTGAGAAAAAATTCCGAATCCCCATCCCTTGGGAAATTCTGACATTTTAAAATTTGCTGTAAGTTCCAATACATGAGGTTAAAGAAAAAGAAAAAAAAAAAATCCTTAATTCCTATTCTGCACTAAATGTCAAAAGCTTTTTTATTATTATTATTTGTAAATGTCAAAATGCGTTGTTTTGACATTTAAAACATAAACAAATGGAAGAACTTCATCCCTGAGACAGCCTGCAGAGGCTCCCTTCCTCTGAGGTCGTTTCAAGGCTGAAGTTCATGCTCGCCTTGCGTTGCCTTCTGGGAGTTGTGGTCCCAGCCTGTGTTTGCTCCCTTGGGCTAGTAACCAGATCGACTACATCTCCCATTAAACTGCCCAAACAGGAGTTGCCTCATGCTCTGAAAGGAAACCAAACCAAACCAAAACCCCAGCACTTGCTTGCCTTGTGGGATGTGTAGTTTTCTAGGAAATCTGCACCCGTAAGAGAGAATATGGGCACCTGATCCTCTTCAGTGTACCATGAAATAACATACTGTAAAAAAAATGTGGATTCCTCTTTTGTTGCACAGATTTAGAGGTAAAGCACTATGAGATCATGCAAAGGAGGAATTTCTACTTAGTCATGCAAAGGATCATGCATTTGTGCTGGAGTTGAAGCCATTCAAGTCCATTTCAGTCTGATTTCCCCCCTACCTTTAAAGTGGCCTTTTTCCACAGCAAGTTTTCATACTCGCATATACCAGTGGAAAACTCCAGATAAGCTTTCACTGCAGAATTTCAAAGCTTGTGCTAGTAAATACAAGACTACTGTTTCCCTGCTTCTGGTCATCAAATACTTAAGCTGAGGAGGGGGGAAAAAAAAAAAAAAAAGCAGGGAAGATCTGTTGAGTTCATTCCTTGACTGATAGATAAGACATTTACTGAGTGGCATGAAGCACTCTACAAAAAAAAAAAAAAAAAGGAATTCAAAATTTCCTTCCATAAGTCAAAGTTAAGAGTCTCCTGAATTTATGTGAGTATCTGGTAGTAACTTCTGTGATTCTACTAGTACTGTCTCCCCTGGGTCTTCCTTCTCACAGAGGAACCTCAACGCAGTTTTCAAAAGGTAGAGAGACCAGGGTCTAAAAGGAAGAAAGTGACTTATCCAGAAGGAGTGACCCAGATCAGCAACCTAGTGGCATGGAGTCTTGAAAACCAGCATGGGGAATCTCAAAATACCAGTTCAACATCTGCGGTTGGAGATGTCACATTAGTGGACATGAGGCAAATTCCTTGCCTTCAGGATATAGCAAAAAGAAAGTATGTGGATTTGGACAGCAAGAAAAGTGTGTGAGAGAGATCTTTGTAAAGCTTGGATGTTCTACCTGGTATTAATTGCTCGCTAGTGAGCTGTGATTTGTGTAGTATCAGTGACTGTAGAAATACGACAGCAGGCAGGATGGGATTCATCCCATGTGGATGTGAGTACCTCACTCAAAAACACTGAAGACTTCAACTCAGTGACCCAAGGCTCCACATCTATCCACGGAGAGAAGCTTCATCCACAGAAGGTACCAACACCAAAGTTGGGTGGAGCAGCTGAGCAAGGTGGAAAATGAAGCCGGTGGGTGAGGACAGCAGATCCCTTGAGCAGGGGTGGATTCACATGTGGTCTTCACCAGACTGCAGCCAGCCGTGCCATTAGCACCTGACCATGGGCTGCCATCAAAAACAAATGAATGGATCGAGCTTGTAGCTGGCTCTTTGCTTGGTCAGGAGGGTATGAACGGGGAGAGGGAGCATTGCACTTGTTCACATTGCCTCTCTGGAAGAGGAGGAAGCCTTCCCTTCTTCCCCAAACAGCGCCTGCAGACTCCTGCAGGCCTCTTCCAGCTGACCTGCAGCAGGATGACGGGCCACCGGGGGCCCAACAAACGCCAACGGCTCTGAGTTGTCCGCCAGCGGAGCTCATGGCCCAGGCCTTGCTGGCGAGAGAGCAGAGAGCAGTAAATGTCCCAGAGATGCTGCTGAGTCGATCCGTTTCCTGCACGCAAGCTGCACATTGTAAAAAATGAGGCTCAGATTCTTTTTCCTGTTTGCACTGGAGCAGACCGCAGAAATTGCACAATCCTCCAGGCCAGGCCCTAGGTGAATCGTGAGACGGTGGATTCCAAGGCAATATTTCACACTTGCTGAAAAAGTGATACAGCCCAGGGGAGGGGGTTGTAATTAGGGAGAGCAGTGACAGCCCACAAACAAAGTAGTTCCATAAGCAGAGGAAGAAATGCAAGCTCGTTTCCAAAGGCTCTCAGTTGCGTGGATTCTCCAGTGCTCAATAAAAGGTGTGATCCCCAAGCAAGGGAGTCTCTCTCCTTTCTCCACTTGCTTATTTTGATGAAATATGATAGGCACAATATTTTTAGGCATCCTCCCCTGCCTGTCAGGTTACAAAGCTGTTAGCTGGAGGCTGTATGGGCTGACACATAAACAACATGATCACATTAAACTCAGTTTCCTGGGGAAGCCACTCTAGAGTAAAAATTTTGCTTTGGTGGAGACATCTGCAGGAGTGGTGGGGAGGAGAGCAGCAACTTTCACATAAATAATGGTAAAGGGTCAAAAAGAAAATAAAGTTGCTTTTTCTGCCTTTAAATGTCTTCTGGAGGGACTTTTCCTGAGAGCTTTCTAAAAATGTGTTTTGTTAACATGGCAGAAAAGGAGAAGGGAAAGCAGGATAATATCAGCAGAATATTATGGTAAGGTTTGGTTGCACATTTCTCAACACAGATGGAGAGACTAAACAGATAGATAGATAGATAGAAATATATAACTATTTTTTAAAAAACTACAAAGTTCCAAATGTGAAGAAGTCCTGCCAACAACTGGATTGGCTCCTGTGGAGCTGGAGACAGTGGACAGCTTTAGGTCAGGCATTTCCCCAGCTATTCAAGGCTGACCCCATGTTCTAGGAAAGGATGGCTGATTGTGCTGGTGTTTAGACTTTCTGGAGGGGATTAGGGGACAGAGTATCAGGAAAAGGACAAGACTCACACTCCATCAGTCTTAGATAATGTGCCAGAGCCATAACTGAATGGCATAGCAAAGCGATCGCTGCTGTCTTGATCCTGAAATGCTACTGTATTCTCCATTCCTCCTGCTCTGGAAAGGTCAGGTATCCACAGATCTGTTAGGGATGAAGCAATACAATGACTTTAGAAGTCCTCCTTTACTACAGTTTTTGTCCCTCTGACTCTTTGGCCCACAATGCTGCTAGCACTTGTGCTCCCTGTTCATCCATACAACCTCTCTGCAGCTCTAAACCCCACTTGTGAGGTGCAGAGAACCAGAAAGAAAATAAAGTGCCGCGCCAAGACAAAGAACGTGCTCCTCCCAGACTTGGCGTCTCATATCTATTGCTTCCCCTGGTGCCAGCCTCAGCTGCCCATTCACACAGGGACCGTGTGCCGGTCAGTGGACACGGGAATGCAGGGACTGGTTCAGAAGCCTCAGAGCAGAAGTTGTGCATCATCTTGGAGCACGATTGTTTGTACACCTTCCGTGAAATATAAGGCACACAGAAATGTCAAACCAGAAACAAGCACATAAGGGTGGGGACAGGACCGATCTAGCATCATGACTGAGATTAGTTTCAAAAGTCTTTTGTACCATTCTGGCTATAAATGGATGGACCTCAGACAGTGGTTGACAATGGTTTGAAATCAGTTCTTGCCATCTCTGCATGCATAAAGAACAACTAGTGCCGTATATTTTATCCTGAAAAACAGTTTTGGCAATGAAAAAATCTGAAGTGACTCCCTCTCTCCAAAAAACAAGAGTAGACAAAAGCAAAGTCTCTGCAAGAAACCATGATGGGGAAGGATCTCTTCTACAGCAGATTGCAGGAAGTCTGGGAATAAAATGATTGCCATAGATATATATCAACAGGTCAAGCATTAAAAAAAATTGAAGTGTCATGTATGACCAACAGGAGAATCAGTGTTTCCAGTAACAGACTGAAAACTGGAAGGTTGTTTGACAGAGTCAATGAAAGCCCTCTCCGGAGAGGCTGTTGAAGAGAGTGATTGACACTAATACCTTACACTGCCTCTCCTCTTGAAGGGGAAACCTTTTTGATAACTAATTCATCACATATGGCAGATACAATCATTGTCTCTCTCTCACAAAAAGGACAAATTTCCTTCCCTTTCAACATCTGTAAAGCCCTGCTCTTTTGCACTAAATATTTGCTTTCAAGGGTGCCTTGCTAGAAATAAGCAACAATTTTGTAATAGCCCAGCAAATACCCTGGCTCCACATCTCCCTTCCAAGATTCAGTGTGAACGTAAACCAGATGTGATCCCAACAAAGAGGCATCCTCTGATGTACCAGATGGGACTCCTTCATCACTTTCCCAGTGACTAAATATAGTTGGGGGGGAAACAAGAGTGCCAACACAGATCACTGAGGTTGAGTGATATGAGGAGGGATTGTTTCCTTCATTCCAGACGCTAGTGACAGATCTCTGAAAGGGCACGAAGTGGGAAAACTAACAGTGATTTTCCTCTTTTTTTTTTTTCCCCCTATACAATTCTTCTGCCTGATTGGACATTATGGAGTGCAAAGTATTTCCTAGCTTAGGTTTTGTTTTTTAATAGCAATTTTTATTCCCATTTCAACCTTAACTGCTATTGTGAGTCTTTGCTACTGCTGTGCTACAGACAACAGCAGCAGCAGGAATTTTAAAAATAGAGCAGGAAATTTAACAACTGTAAAAAACCTCCTTACCCTGGAGAGCCATTGTTTATCCTCCTTCATGTATGCTAGCAATAATTATACTAAAGCCTGGTTAGGAAAAAGGGTCCATTTTACATCAGAGAAGAAAATGTAAATTTTTTTTTCCCCTAAACTGAATACAAAGACTGTTTCATTAAATGTGGCTTTCTGGTAAAAAATGGAACAAAAAGGCTACCCATAAAAATTCCCATTTGAAAAAAGCCTTTCCATCTGAAAATTCAAACAACTGAATACAAATTGAGGATCTCTTCCTTAGAAAGGGGAAAAAAATCCAAGTTTACCTTAGGGTTCACTCTGCTATAGAGGGCTGTTGGTTGAGAGACACCCCACAGACATACCACATACTCCAGCCTCCCGCATGTGTCTTCCAGATCAGGAGTGCCAGGCTCATCTTTGCTGAATTTCTCTAGTCTACTCTTACTGATGAAATTACAAGTTTATTGTGGGCATATACCAGCCCTGGGAAGCATGTGCCCAGAAATAACAGTGAAGCAGTGGGAGGTCTGTGGCTGAGGGGAATGATGCGGTGTTCAATACTGATGGCAGCCTCACAGGCTCAAATCAATATTTATGTACTTTCTCAGCCTAAAGCAGCTTTTCACCATCCAGTCGGCCAAACATTCCCCAGCACTTCAAACAGAACTTCAGGGCATGGGTTCTTCTCATTTCAGAGACAAATTTCACCATCCTGTAAGTCACAAGACAAAATGGAGGTGAAGGCTTCACCCAGTACAACGACCTCTCCTCTAAACTAGTGCTGCCACAGCACTACAGCAATTAGGTTCCGCTTTGGGTAGAATGATTCATGCTTCAATAAATTCAATTTCAACAAGACATAATTATGATGAGTCACATAATCACAGATTAATCACAGCACCTCCCATTTAGCCGTCAAAACAGTGGAGGATTCCAAATGGGATGCATGTGATGCTGCTCCACAGCTTTTGCCTGCCTTTTCCATTGCGATTCCATTTCTGCTTTACAGGTTGGTCTTACACAAGCTTTAGGCAGCTTTAGGGGTTGCACACAGATGTGTAAGATAGCATGGAGAATTCCCTATTGTTTTCCACCTTGTGAATGTTGCCGATAACAGTGACTTCAGCAAGAACCTGCTGAGCAACCCTTGACATGATGCATTGTTAACGGGGACTGAAGATACCCAGTGCTTCTGTGACTGAACCCAGTCACACAGAAGGGACTTGCTCCTGTGAATTCTTCTGCTGACTGGGTTCTTCAGAGCTGTAGGGGACGGGAAACATCTTCACACCAAGGTCTCAGCGTCCTATTCCTATCTGACATCATCAGGATACTTGAAAACACATTAGGAATTCCCTCCTGCTCAGTGTTGGCCCTGAGCATCTTCTGCCTGCACTGGCTTCCCATCTCAGCTGAGGTATGGTAGTGTCTCCCCCTCCCTCTACACTCCGTTTTACCATCAGCGAATCTGGAGACTGCAGCGGAATCACTCAGCAGCGCCCAAGCTCAGATCATCTCATTTGAACACCGCTCTTAGCCTCACGTACACTTGCCACAAACCAATGAGGGGGAAATTCCTTCTTTGTGATCAGACAGTTTGCGGGCTGCCCTTTGCCAGGCCTCGGGTAGGAACGTATGCAGTGGTTTTTCCAAATACTGTAACCCAATTTATTCTGTGTGACCAGCTCAGTTTGAATTGCAGTTGGATCATTTTATGGAATTGTTTTGCTTTCCAAGCTTTCATTCTCCAAAGTGGTCAGAAAGGGGTTTACTTTCTTTTCCTTTTTATTTCGTTTGTTTTTAAGGTGAGAGAGGGGGTGGGTACGGAGCTGGAGGGTGTGTTTTTGGACAAGAAGAATGAGAGGGAAGATTGGGTTTTGACATTTTGTTTTATACTGCCACTGATCAGTATCAAATTTGACAAGCTGATATTTACTTCCCCGTACACCTTGCAAGTTTTCCCTAGAATTTGCTTCAGTTTTAAAAGTTGGCTAAAGGATCTGTGGAGCGGGTGGGGTGTTGATGGAGATGCTGATAAATTAACATTGTCAGTAAATTAATAAAACCTTTAAAAGTAAAGCCTGTGAATGCAAATACAAGGTTTTCTTAATCTTTTCTTCTCTGAATAAATTCTTTACTCATTTCTCTTTTTTTTTTTTTTTTTCAGAGAAGATTAGCATTCTTTTTCTGGACACAAAAGGAAGATAAACACTAGAGGATACCATTTTCAGAGAACTAATAATGTTCTGACAATCAGCAGGTGAAGGTGAATTGACAGGAGTTGTGAGGCAGAAGAGCAGGGAAGGAACACTGGGCGACGCAGATACACAACGTGAGTAAGTGCACGTGTGATGCAAACAAAATGGCGCGGCCTTGCAAAGGAAACAAGATGCGAGCGTGGGGTCTGAGTGGGGCATGATCCGCCCTTCAGCAGGCAGAGACCCAGCTCAGTCAGCACATGTGATCTGTGTCTCTGCAGTTTCCCAAACCCAGAGTCCCCAGCGCATACCTGCTCTCTGGTCGGGCTTCAGGGAGCACCCGCCTGGACGCCTTCCTGTGCAACCTGCTGTGGGGAACCTGCTTTTGCGGAGAGGTTGGGCTAGATGATCTCCCAAGGTCCCTTCCAACCCCTGCAATTCTGTGATTCGGTGTCACCCCAATTGTCCACAGGCTTCATTTGCAGCCATGAGCGCGGTGACTTCCAAAAGTGCTTTGTGTGGTGGTAACAGCCGGGGGTGCTGCTGGGTACCTCCGTACCGGGAATTTCTGAACCGGATGGGAAGAAACCAGAGGAAGTTTCCAGCTGAGTGTTTATACTCTCCCGCCAGCAAGCGCAGGGTGGGGTTTTGAGTGGAGAATTTTGCTTAGGACAACTCTAAGCCCAAAAAGCCACATTTATTCCATGACTGAAGCTTCTATCCACCGTCCCAGGAGATCCTATTACTCACAGAAAAAGCTTATTAAAATCTCCCATGCATCATAAGACATGCCACCCAACAGGAGGTGGTGATTCTGTCTCAGTCTTAGTGGCATCTGGGCTGTAGAGAAGAAGAGGTGTCCAGATATGACTGTGTGCTCCCAGCATGGCCTTCTGATTTCCTAACTTTTAGAGGCTGAAACAACTTTTTAGAGGCTGCCCTCTCCTCCAGAGAGAGGTCCATTTAGAGATGTGGCCGCAGTAATTCCATGGTCACAGCCTTCTCTCTGAGTTAAGTCTGACCCCAAATTAATCTAAGGTGGTTTCAGAAGCCCTGTGCAGCTAAGAGGTCTGATGGTCCTTGAAAGACAAGATGCTTATTTTTTCAAAAACTGGAGCTATCATCCCAGCTAAGCTGCATAAATTCCATTACAAAGAGTACCATGTGCCCCTTGAGCCCTCTACTGTACTCATTTCATGGATAATTCCCATCATTTTTTTTCCCAAATAATTCCCTGGAATTGTTGCACTGTACAAACCCATTCCACCTCCAAGACCGTTACCTCCTGGCTGCTATTAACACAGTGTCACAAAGACCCCACTACTCAACATGTCAATGGAACCAATTCTCCCATCTGTTTGGTTCAGTTTTGCGTGATGGAACTTCTGGCCCATAAAACATTCTGGGCCTGCTTCCAAGTCACAGGTCCATAGGAACAGAAACAATTCTCAGAACCCTTGCAAGCATGAGGAGGGTGGTATACAATCACTGAGCCAGCTCCATGGTGCAGTATCAAAAACAAGAGCAGACCTGGAAAAGTATTACAAAACTCTTCCACTGGCACCAGCGGGTCAGTGTCATTACAGGCAGTGGTGTTGTTCTCAGATAGTATTTCATTGGCTTCCTTCTCCTTTTTCCTCTCCCTCTTCTGAAGCACATTTTTTTCCCCTTGTATTGCACGGTAGGGTTGTATCCCTGGAGATTCACAGTGATGAGGAGGAGTAGGCAGAGATCAAAAGCACTTCTAGCTTTGAAAAGATTATTCCTGGCCTCACACCAAGAATGGCAAGCTCCAATCCATCCATCTTATTCAAACAGTGTTTCAAAATTGGTCACCCAACCCTTTTGGATACTGCCTTCCTTTCAACTTTATATGGCATACAGAATTCTTTGATTTTACTTTTTAAAGCATGGCACTGAATTCTTTACTAGCACAACTGACTGCTCTTATTTTTCAAATTTGAGGCTGCAGACTTTTGTGGTGTTTTCAGTCCTGCTCAGCTTCTTTCTGGGCCAAAATCTCTCAGTGGCTTCTCAGATTAACTACACTGATTCTGCCTTGGCTCATTGACCATTCTAGAGAAAAAAGAAGTCAAAAATGTTCCCTGCATTACTTTGGAAATGCACTTCTCCGGCAATCTCAAGCACAAAAGCAAAACTGAAAGAGCCGATGATAATTGCAAGAGGTTTGCGAAAAACTGGACATGGTCTGTTTAGAAGAATATCAAGATCTAGAACACTTGGCCAAAAGGTAATTTAATTTCAAGAGACGAGTGGGGATAACAATGTCAAGAGCAGAGGATACATGAGTTGAGTACCTTTCTAGAGTGTATAGAACATACTATAGCTCCAAATAACTTTGGCAGGATGGATGTCTGACAGGAAGGGATCAGCAGGCTTTGTCTTGTCCATCTTGGAATCACTCGTTCCAACAGTCACGAAAGGAACTGGATGTTCAGGAGTATGCTCATTGGCCGTAAGGTATCAGACTTTCAAAAATCACAAACTGTTTTCCTTTTTGATTAAAAGTGTTCCTAGCTCCAAACCTCCTGAGTAACAAGTGCTCAGTAGTCTACCCATGCACACAAGACTGCTATGATTAGTTAAAAAAAAAAAAAGTGATTTGGTTGGTAAGTTTTTTCTGTGTATCATGGTGATAAACAAGTGCAAATGGAAGACCTGTCTCAGTGTCACATCTGCTGGATAAAACACATCCTGCAAGTTATTCCAGAGTGATGGGTCACAGTCTGACCATGCACTGGTGTGTTTGGAAAATGGATTATTATCCAAGATTGCCTAGCTTTTGGAAAACAACCAGAAAAAACTAAATTGCTCAAGAAAACAACTCCTCTCTCAAACTCAAAGTGTTCTGAATGGATTAGGAAGGAACAACACCAGTTTTATTTCTCCCTTGGAAAGTAGTAGATCATGAATAATGCTTTATGGATTTTAGGGATGAGATGCACCCACGTATCTTGGTATGAGCACAAAGAACGTTCAGAGAATGTACAAGGTTTTCAATGGTCAAGCTAAGTGCATCTAAAATGTGACTTCTCCAGAGATGTTGGGAAAGAGGGGCATCTGAGGAAGGCAACAAAGCATTGGCCAAGCTAACATGATACTGCAAGAGTACTGAGAAAGCCATTCATTTTCTATGGATTTTCCTCTACTAGATAAATCCAAGACTGTCAGCATATATAGCCAAAAATGTAGCTAACAATTGAAGATAGCCAAAAGAATATGGTCTGGATAGCTGCCATTGAAATAGCCAGTTATTTGCTCTTGGTTTTCCTCAGTCCAGTACACGCTCATGAAAAAAATAGTGAAGACAGAACAAAAAAAAGTACTTTCTATGCCTTATTAGCAGCAGATAAAGACATTATTAACTACTGAGACTAAAGCTTCAGTTTGCATCAAGCAGTAACTGCAATCCAGTATGTCAGAGCCCCACTAAGACTGTTAGAGCAGAACCAGCTGAGCTTTCTTCATTTCAGGCTTTTTTTTTTTTTTTTTTTTTTTTTCTCTCTGAAAA
>VXAV01005114.1:127179-159658 GCA_013399715.1 Alectura lathami | reverse complement strand
ATTTTTCCCGAGAGGATTAACCACAGCCAGGATGCAGAGGTCAAATATAATTTGTTCAGAAGGTTACGGTACTACTGTGAAATTAAAACATCTCACATCGCCCCGGTCAGTACCGAGCAGTTCTTAGATTTAAATTCTCTGAATCTAGGCCAATCCATCAGAGCTGGTTTGACTGCCTATGTATTTCTTTAGTACAAGGCGCAGTTTTNTAAAAACCAAAAAAGGCACATAAATAACTGTTAGCCATGCTAGATTGCTTTGTAAGGTTTGTCTTAGTCTATTCAACTACCGGTACGTCAGTCAATACCCTGGCAGCCAAATGCTCAATGAATGCCTTTTAGGGCATTTTTCCCGAGAGGATTAACCACAGCCAGGATGCAGAGGTCAAATATAATTTGTTCAGAAGGTTACGGTACTACTGTGAAATTAAAACATCTCACATCGCCCCGGTCAGTACCGAGCAGTTCTTAGATTTAAATTCTCTGAATCTAGGCCAATCCATCAGAGCTGGTTTGACTGCCTATGTATTTCTTTAGTACAAGGCGCAGTTTTTACTCCTGGTCACCATCTGATAAAACCCATTAACACTGCCCAGTGAAAGTGTGCTTTCTAGAAAGATACTCAGGTCTATTTTTGGAGAAGACAGGACATGAGAGAGAAAGTTCATTGCTTCTGGTGGCAGATTACTCCAAATAGCTGATTCTTCTCCCTTCCCCCTCATAGTTAAATAATATGCCAGCTTTTAATTCAACTCCAAGCTACTGATTCTTGTTCTGCATTTCTCAGCTGAATTAAAGACTTCATTAGCAACTGCTGTTTTTTCCTTGGGAAGGTAATTATAGAGTAATCAAGTCACCTCTCATCTCCCCAGTTGCCTTCATGATTAGTTAAACAGATTGATTTCTTTAACTCTCCCACAGTGAAGGGATTTCTCCAGACCCAAAATAATCATGCGGTTTCATCTGCAGATTCTTGTTTTTTTTTTTTTTTTTTTTTTTTTGTGTTGTCNTTTTTGATGTGTCCTTCCTCAGGTGTGGATTCAAGATTGGATGCAACAAGCTGGCATCACTAAATGCCATTTGAAGAGGTGATATCATCTGTTACCATATCGCTCCTCTTTTCAACATGCCCTATGACCTCGACAGCCCTGTTATGAAAACCTGTTTGGTTTTCATAACCAAAATGAACTGCCTTTTGTTGAATTCTGTCTTAAGCTAAAACATTTGTACTGATGGACAGGCTATCTGCAGGCATGATGTACTTACTGCCTTTCTCTTAGGCAGAAGCTTTTACTGAAATGTTTTAATTTGAATTTACCAACTGATGGCTTTTACTCTAAATCATTGCTCTAGCAATGCTGGTATCACTCAGTAGCCTTCATCAGCAAGGATTTTACACCGACTACCAAATCAGTGATGGAAGTACATACCAAAATGAACCTCATCCTAGAACAGGAGCACTAAAAATACAGCCACTAAGTCTTCTCCCCTGGATTGAAATTTTGAGATCTGTCAGTCAACTTTTAATGAATTCCTGCTGTGTATGTTGTTCAGTGCTCATTTGTTTTAAATCAAAATACGGAGCACTAACAATTCAGTACAACTAATGACAGTAATCCAAACATATAACATCTCTAATGAGCTCTCTAATGAGCTGTGTTTAATTAACGCTGCTAAACGGTAACTAGATTGTGATTGCCATTTTCAGAAGTACTTGGAAGTTTTGCTAAGACATTGGGGACAAGACTGCCTTCCTGAGATTGGGAAGGTTTTTGCATCAATACCCATGGTTTGGAGGGCCCACCCCCTACCCTCCATGACCATGCATGGCTCCCAGCTGTGTCAGATATCAAATCACAAATCTTTGCCACCATGTTCTAACTGAGGATGTGGGATGGCAGCAAAAAAGTCAAGAAGGTGGCAACTGTAATAGTTTTTCTGCTGACTTATCTCATACCTTAGAGTCAGACTCAAACACTAGGTTACCCTACAGAATAACACTGTTTGTTCTATGAGACCTGTTGTTCAAAGTGGTTTACTTTTTTGATATTTCTTTCATAATTCTTCAATAGTTCCCTGAAGGCAAACAGAAATGTTGAAACAGGTTCTGTTGGTTCATCAAAAGTGAGATCCCGAGAAGGGAGCCACCAGGACAGTGCCTGGACCTGAAATATGCTGTAGTATTCAAATTACTTTATGAAAGGCTACCACATTTCCATTAGGGATGGACAGTCCACTGTAAAAAAGGAACAGCAAAACAAAATGCGATAATGGATTAGCACTAGAAAGCTGTCAGACAGTTGCTACTTAAGATTAAAAAATCATTATAATTAAAAATCTGACAGTGGTAGAATGAGAAACTGATAAGAATATTTTCAGGAGATGATTTAGAAGAAGTTCGAAATTGACCAAACTGCCTTTTGGATGTGCGAGTTCATAAAGTGACTGTAGAGCTAGAGGAACGGGGATAGTTCAGTTTACACGGTAAAGAACAGAAAAGCGAAAAGGGAAGATCCAGGTTCCATGCAGTATTTTATTTCTTTTCCGTTTGTAGCCCTGGATATAATGCAACCCATACCAGCTGCTGCAGAGAGCACAAGGCAATCTGCACCATAGGAACCTGAGAACAAGAAGAACAGAAACTCCCTCAGGTAGCAGAAGGGAAGACGAAGGCCTCTGCAGATTTGTCATCGTGGTAAGAGATCTCTGCAGAAATCATTCATTCATGTTGTGGGAGTGAGGTTGGTGTTGATCAACACTCATAACTCAAACTGTTGAAAGGTCCCAAAGTGAAACAAGACAGTGGGGAGGGTAAAGCTGGTAACGATCTCTAGGAAATGATGAGAAATAGTGTTTTGATTGCCAGGACAGCCAGCCCCATGGAGACCAGCAGGTGAGCTTTTAAAGCTTACTCTGCAGACAAAAGGGAGACACAAGCAGAGCATCCATCCCAGCAAAAAGATGGCAGCTGTACACGATCCAAGAGCAAACGCTGACACTGCAAGAACCCCTCCTGTACATAGCAGAGCTCTGCTCCCCGCCTGTGGCTGTGCCACAGCAGGCACCCGTCTGCTCCTTGTGCCACTCTGCTGACAAACCATCAGCTTCGGATGAGAGGCTGCCTTACAGCTAGAGACCCTCGTGGGAATGCAGTCTGCAGTAAGAAGGATGCAAAGTGCGGCTGTTTCACTCCGTCTCCCTCTGCGGAGACGAAGAACAGCCTTCTCCCACTTAGTACCTGCGCTGGTTTAAGGACTCGCCGAAGGCCGGCGACTTCTTTAAACATAGCAGACTTTCCTAAGTGCCTTACCATCTGTTCAGTGCTTTTGACAATGTGTTCATGTTGTCAGTCACATAGGAGGGGGAAAAAAAAAAAAAAATCAAAGTGCTTCATGTTTTTTGTTAACAGAATACATTGAGATGACATTAATCATACAGACAGGGAACCTTCTACTCGTAAGTGAATGCACGCGTTAAACGCTATGGCTGTTAATGGACCCTGTTTCTGATCACCGCTGTCACAAGTGATAACAGACCTGAGGCCAATTAAACCACTTTTCACATTTTTTCTTAAGGCAAGGGAGCACTGGGGAAGGATCACCCCAGCAGTGCTGAGGCGAGGGGCTTAGCGCTGCTGCAACGCGATCTCCCCCGGCTCAGCCGCTCCCTGCACCACACGCTGCCCAGACGCCTGGCAGGAGCTCAGCACGGGGCTGGTCCTCCAAGGCTCTGCAGGCAGGAGTGAGCCTGGGGCAGCTTAGACAAGGGTGTCACAGGAGGGAGGTCACCAAGAGATAGCAGGAGGCAGCCAGCTGCATCTGGGCACTGGAGTCCAGCCCTGCGATGGTCCAGCTGTGAGCTGGAAGCAGCATGGATGCATTTTTGAAGCACTCCAGCTTGCAAGCAGTGTCTTGTGCTTGTACCTAAAAGGCAAGACTTCTTGGACTGTAGGACTGGCATCCCACAGACCAAGCTTGGGATGTTCCACACTGCCAGCCAAAATTTCCCATTTTCCTTATGAACAGTATTGCCGGGGGAAAGAGAAGATGCATTCAAAGAAGCTTATAAACCTGGTGACCCTGCATTTGTAAGATCCTTGCACGTCGCTGGCAGTAGCATAAGGCAGGCTATTTCTGAATGAGTAGGAACTTGGTATTAATACATTTGTATGGTAGCATGGACTATGTCCGGAGTTTGAAAGCTAAGCCCTTAGTCATGTAACACACAGTGCCACTCTCCAAAACCTATGCATATCCTCATCCAGCCCTTCACAAGGTCCCATCTAACAGATTCCAAAGCAAAAGCAACTTGAGACAGGCAGCTGCATGGATCCAAGCACTTCTTTACAGCCTCCTCTCCTGCCTTCTCCCAAATTAAAAACTGCATCTGACAAACTGAGCTGCGATGGTAGCTAGCTCTGCTGGTAGGAGAAACGCTGTATTTTTCAGCAAGCTGTGAAAGCCAAAGTCCTGGCCAACTTTCCTTTAAGCTTTTTAGACCCAGTGTTTGCATTTGCTTTCTGTTTCAAGTGGGGTGAGATGTGGCAGCCCAGCTAGGGTCTCAGTCCTGTTGAAAGCTCTGCAGCAAGATATTAAGGAAACACTGGAAAATGGTGGGAGTCACTTGCTGATATCCATCTCCTTGACCTGCAGCATGTCTTGCATGTATTTTCAAGCTATACTCTAATATAAATCATTTTTTTTTAAATATATAAATTAAGAAGGCCAGTGAGAATCAAACAAACCTCTTTCCTTATATTCAGAGATCAGGTTTAAAACAATCCTGTGATTTTTATGCGAGACACATTTTAAATTTATTTTTCTTTCCTTCCAGGTTTCGAACCCAAGTCCGTTGTTTGAACTAATATAAACTGTTTCTCTCATGAAGGTTTTACCCCCAGAGGTCTTCAAAATCTATTGCAGATTTGAGGAGTCTATTTAACCTTTTCTGACATTTAAAAGAAAACAGAAAGAAAGCTACTGCCAGCTGAAAAGGGAGTTAAAGGAACCAGTCCAGTTTGTGTCCAACTGGATGAAGAAAGGATAGTCAAATTCCTTCCATTTTACACATAGTTAGTCATGAAATTGTACAAGAGAAATAAAGAAAAGACAATAAAATAGCCTTATTGTAACAGCTGAAGCAAACCTTGGGTAACTGTCAGCAGTGAAACGTCCAGAGAGCATTTGTACCATTCCATTTCATTAAGCTGAAGGGTGGGATTGCAGACTGTAAAAGATTGTAGCAGAGCTCTTCTGAAATTTACAGCTTGCAGCACAGCAGAGCACAGGGCAAGTCTCCCTCTCTTGCGTACGCAACAGGGAGCCTGGGTTTTGTCTCTCCAAAGATGATGTGTAGGGGAAGGAGGTTGCCAGAAGCACCAATGGAAAATGAAATGTGCTCCATGAACACTTCTTTCTTTCCCATAGCCTACAAAATGCATTTGCACAGTTGGTTTTATTTACTTCCTGAGCTCTTGACTTTGCGTGCTTGATCAGTACAGGAAGCCTCATGGCTGGTGTTCAGCACAACGCTAGAGGCTTTGGGGACACAATGTGTAACAGGAACAAACGCAATGAATGCCTTGGGAGGGGGACATGCACCTAACTCCAATTAGTGCGACCAGGAGCTACTCTGTTTTACACCAGCTGAGAATCTGGCCCCAGGAAGCTGAAATTCTGGGTAAAATAAGAATGAACGTCTACTTCATCAGAAGCTCATTGCTCTGTAGCAGAGCAAGTACACTGTGAAGCTAAGTTTTTCTTTCTCAGAAATTCCTGGTTTCAGTCTCCACTCCCTTTATACCAGAGCATCCTGCCTTACGACAACACGCTGCAGAGAGATTTGGGATAGCAGTTATTTGCCAGTAGGAAAGGCACAAGGCTGGTGGGTAAAGGGTGAGAAAGAGAAGTCATTATAGATGTGTTAAAAACCAAACAGCCCCGAGCACTTTTACTGTTGAAGTTTGGCTGTAGCAGTCAACACCCTTTGGCTCCTTTTCCCCTGTCTATGCTGATTCACCAGAACTGCAGGGTTGTGCTTGTCCTTGCCAGAGTGGTAAGGCATCCACCAGCAGAGGTGGTCAAGAGATGTACACTGGTGCAGGTTTCCAACAGGAATGGCAATACCCCCAAAGTGAAGAATTATCAAAATCACAGTGGAGATGATGCAAAATGAAGTGTTGCAATATAAACAAAATCCAAGTTCAGCAAAGCTTGATTTTCCTTTTAACACAAAAAATAATAATTTGTCTTAATTCACCACTACATTCAGATTTACTTTGTTTGTGCACTGCCTCATGGGACTTGTTCACAGCTCTGCTCCCCACCGTAGGCCCGTAGTCTTTTGGAGGACTGCAGCTCCCAAGAAACAACAGGCATTGAGCTTGGCCTGAGTTATGTGCTGGGCTGGATACGCATGCGGGTCTAGCGCTGCAAGAAAAATGCAATTTGGACAGGAAAGTTTAAACATAAGGGAAATCTGGGGGTCCTGTCCTTTAACTACAAAGACAGAATAGAGAAAAATCACAAAAAACCCCCTGAAGATCAGTATTAACTGGATTTCAGACAAATTAAGCATGTGTGACAAACCCCACAAAAGGGAACTTGGATATAGGTAATTCTCCATTCTGATTTCTATTTAAGAACAATGAAAATATTGGCAATTCTGAGCAGAAATTATAAAAGTAATTCAGTTTTTGAGCAAATTTATTACATTGGAAGTACTTGCTTCAGCTTAGAATAATAAGTTTTGACACGCTGGAAGTTCCCAAAGAGCAGGAATTCCAACTTTCTCACTGCTGCAAGTCCACATTCATTATCATTTTTTTTTTTTTTCTCCTCTAAATGTGCAGGCTCTCCTCTGTGGGTTATGAAGGATTGAGCAGTAAAGCCAAAACCTTTACTGAGGATTTGTATAAGGGTAATTGAAGGATTTAATTCTTAAAAGTGGAATTTTGTTCAGTTTGGCTTTATAATTTTTTTTTTTTAATGTAAGTTGTATAGGTCAAAGGAAGTTTTCTTAATCATGCTGAAGTGATTCCACCAAAAGAAGCAAACAGATGAAACAACCACTGAAGTTTGTAATGAAGCAGTGTTTGGACTACTCCTTAACCTTTTTTTAGCTTTATGCTGCAAGTGATTAGTGGCACGGGCTTCTTGTGCAAAATTGTCAGCTCTGACTGGTTTTGTGGCTAGATTTTGGATATGTAAAGAAAAAAAGTGTGTGCACTACTGTGGGACTTTTGTTCTTTTTTTGCAGTCATAGTCTTTTCCCTCAGCAAATCTTTCTCTATATTGCAGAAGTGACCGTTCTGATCAAAAAGACCCAGAGAGTACAAACAACCTCAAGGACTAGTTCCCATCCTGCTTAATATCAGTCTGAAGTCCCCTCACTGATCTGATCCACTGTCAGATTTGGATTTATGTGAAACAACCTTGATTTCAGATCAGACCTCTGACGGACTACAGGGATATAACAAGGGGCACAAATTTACTCACTGTGGATGATTTACCCTCACCAAATTCCTTTTCTGCAAGTGAACTTAAAGTGCTTTCAATGCCTTAGGAGCAGTTCTGCCCTCAAATTCACATCAACAATTTAAATCACACCAACAGAATCAAACTATTGAGAGATCAGTAAAATATAAGCATGAAGATTACCAGTTCTCTCCCAGGACTCCTCATTTGCCAGTCTGGGTTTTGGATGTTATAACAATCACAGTTTATAGGAAGCTGAGGACAAAGGAGTGAAGTAAGAAGCACTTACTCTGGCGGACTCAGACCACTGCCCTCCCAGCCCTTGATTTTATGCACATTCTCCTAAGAATTAAAAAAAAAAAAATCTTTAAAAAACAGTTCTCCTAGATGAGAAGCAAAAAGACTAAATCTTGAGAGATACTTACAATTTTGCAAAAGGTAATAACCAAGCCTATATTTTATTTTATTTTTTTCCCTAAAGTGGGCCACAGTTTTCTGCACAAGGGTGAGACTCTTCTAGACCAAGAAAGAGGAGGCCAAAGTTTATTTCCAGTGCGTGATGCAAGTAGAGAATATACTTATAAGCTCCCTGGATAGAATGTGGCTCAAGTAGGTTGTTCATTTCTCAGTGGGGACCAAACAAATGACCAGTCTACAAGAAATACAGGGTGAGATGACTGACAGAAAAGCTTCCCTTTCCTATAAAAAAAAAAGGATGAAATTTTATATATATAAAATAATTCCTGTCAAACCTGGAAGCTTTCCAGTGCTTTCATGAGGAAGAGGAGGGATTCAAGAAAAGCATCCACTTTCCACTGAAGAACTGTATTGGGCTGAAAGCCCAAATAATTGTATTTTCCCTTTTCTGCAACAGATCATTTTAAAGTCAGCCTCAGAGGGTTGCAGAGAACAATATCAGGACATCCAAAATATGGAAAAAGCTCTGCCATTTTGATCTCTCTGAAAATTTTGTTCAGTCTTGATGGTTATTGCCACCGCTGCATCTTGCAGCTAAGTACCTGAGACAGTTTTCACTCAGCTGTTCCCGCTGCGAGCCTTGCTCTGCTGCCAATTGACTGTCTGGTAAGAGTCACAGTTCTTCCGTGTGAGCAGATTAGGGATCAGCATTCATTTTCCATGTCACAGGACAGATTTGTCCCACAAGCTTCCAGAGACCAGGCCAGGACCAGACCACGCTCACAGAAAAGCGCTGCTCCTTCTGGTACCTAAGATTTGTAAAAGACTCGGTGGGACAGTGAGCGCTGGTGGATGAGGAGCTCTCTGTTGAATCCTAACTTTTCCTTCTCCAGCAAGAGAAGATAAAATTGGGCTGTTGAGTGTTTGGTGGAAAGCAAAACAAAAACATAACCCTGTTTGTACCAGGCCTGGATCCAGCCCTGTCACAGTCTGTTTTCCATGGCTCCCAAAATTTATGTAAAGAATAAGGCAAGGAAATGTTCATTTGCAGTGTCTGCTCTGGAAATGCTTGCAATGCGTTCCTCTTTTTAACTCATTTAATTGTCCATCCTACCCTGGCACTCCCTGGGCCTTTGAGGCTCCAGAGCTCCCAAGCATCTGAAGGCATAAAGCCCGTGTTAAATGGCATTCCACATTCCAGGAAGCTCCCAAAGAGCCACCAATTTCCCTTCACTCCGGGAGGCTTTGCAGAATCCAAAGAACAGCCCCCACTTTTCTGGGGAACCAGCTCAAACCACAGCACCAAACAAGCGTGGAATTGCCAAGTATTTTCTTATTGTCTTGGAAAAAAAATAAAATTAAATAATAAGAACATCTCTAGTTCTTCGTGAATTTCACATCTGTGATGCCAAGGGGAAGGGATACTTTGCTTCCATTAATAGCAAGGTACTGAGACATGAAAACTAGTGGAGCGTTTCAAATCCCAACAGGAAGGGTGGGATGGAGTCCCTCTGTGGGAAGATAGCAATTGTCACAATCAGGATGGGGACAAGGCAAAGCAGTTAGGTCAATGACTGACTCAGATTCAATTTATGCTTTGGATCACCTCGGTGATTTTTTTGCCCTTTTTTTTTCCTCCCCATTCAACTATTATTGTACTGCTGACATATAACTCCTCTGCCCCATCTCCTCCTGCTTGTCCCTCATTGGAACAGGATTTAAAAGTTCTTTTGAAGTCCATTTAAATGAGGGGAAAAGCATACTAAAGAGGTGGACATAGAGCAGATTGTGACTCTCAGATCTGCATCTGTGAATGGCTCCATCCCTATCTAAGAGGTAAAGCCAAGATCCTGGATTCTGGGAAGCAGATGTGGTCCTCGGCTTATAGCAGAGCACACTGCAGAGATAACTGCACTGTCTTCAGCTGCAGCTGGTCCTGCCATGGTCACCTTGCTGCACTCACCCTTTGGCTACAGCTGCACGGATGCTGGCTTTCAGCTGTCATCCCAGCCTCCATAAGCAAGATCATCCCTAGAGATGCCACATTTCGGTGACACCTTGTAGGGAGGTTGAGCAGCTAGAAAGGAAGGCGGCTAACTCTGAGGTCAGGTCCTAACAGCCAAGATCAAAAAGATGCCATTGGGGTTTCAGTGGGGCAAGATTTCACACTAAAATTCCTTCAACTGCCTACTAATGAAACCATCGTGCTTCTGAGTCTTCATCTGGATGGGTTAGGGGTGCACAAAAGCAATATTTCCTTCATCCTGTCACAAACAGGTCCAAGAAACCTTCCTATCAGAAAAAGGAAAAAGCATTAGTTCAGGCAAATGGTTTCATTTAGCAAAACTACATCTGTGTCTGATGACTTCTGGAGCAGATGGGGCTGAACGGGGTCTGTCAGGAGCACAGACACTGTGGCGTGGAGCAAAGCACAAGTCCATATTCCTGTTTACAAAAGTGCCTGAAATGCTCACAATGAGCATTGCCAATCATTGTTTCCTTTAGTGTGATGCATCAGTCCTTTCCTAGGAAAATCACTCAGTCCCTCTTTTTCTCACGGACTGTAGCACTGAGGGGCAGCAGCACTGAGGCAACCAACGTAGTTTCAATTAAGACCCAACAAAAACAGCTCTTACTATGCTATAAATTCTATATTTATCCTGCAACACCAGCCCCATCCTGAGCCTTTCTCCTCCTCCTTTAATTGTTTGCAGAAATTTTTCCATTGTGTTTTCTTCACATTTTTTAGGACCAGTATTGCAATATAAATAGTCTTTTTTTTTTCTTTCCCTTTTCTTCTCTATTTTTGCTAATAGTTCGGTTTCTCTACTTGGCTGAATATACATTACTCTGAGGTTTTGTGATATAATTGCATGATTGCCTCCAAATTTTCCAACCAATGGGGCATCTAATCAGTTGAAAAATTTCATTATCCACTGATATATGATGGAAGGAAGGCAAAAAATGGTTACTTCACGTATCATTTCCACTCTCTCCTTCCCTATATTAAACCTTCTCTCTCTACACCCAGAGCAGGGAGAAAGTTAGCCCAGCTGCAAAAAAAAAAAAAAAAAAAAAAAAAAAAGTGACTGCAAGTCTGTCAGTTCAGTGTTTGTGGTTGTACCCTGCTCCTTCAGGTGGAGATAACCCACACAAATCAGACTCAAGGGTATTCCAGCTAAAAGAAAATAAATAAATAAATCAAAGTGGGGTCTGATGCATGGTATGGAGACAGGTATTACTTGTATTCCCTAGAGGGATGGACTCTGGCCTGAAGTGTCTGATTTCATTAGATCTGGTTGCTTTATTCAGCTTAGCTGTTGCTGCCCAAGAAAAAAAAAAAAAAAAAAAGGGGAGGCATTTTTAACTGTTCCTCACCCAAATTTCCCTCTTACACTTGGTTACTAAGCACTTTATCCCTGACTTATTTTGAATTACCAGACAAGGACGGTACAGCGGAGCCTGCAACCTTTCACATGCCATCATTTTCCTGTTGAGGTGTCTGACTACACTGAGCAGGTAGGTTAAGACCATTGTTTAAGAATAAAAGTAGCCTAGGGAGGAAGGAACATCGTAATATCCTCTTCGTCCTTCCAAATGGTTTTCAGCTCTCTCAAGTGCAAGTACACTTGACAAAATGGGATGAGAAAAACCCTCTTTTCTCTGCTTCTCATTGGCATTGAAAGAGTAGAGCCTGGCTTTGGTCCTGTTAGATTCATTGCATCCGCCCTCAGCTCCCAGATGGTGGATGCTGGGGGACAGGTGAACACCATCCTCTGCTCCTCTCCCCCCAGCCTCTGGCTGTGGCCGTGCACAAAGCACAGAAGCTCCTCACTCCTCAAATGACTACTTAAGAGGCAAAATCTAAACGCAAGTTTTCACCTAATCTGAGCAGAGTACTTTCACAAGCATCACTATCACTTCTCAAAACTTATTTGCAAGTCCCACCATTTGCATTGTCTTGCACAGCTTCAAGGTGCAGAATCCAGCTTCCAGAGGAAAACAGTCCTCCACACCACCCTGTTAATTTGTCTTTTAATTAAAATCACCTTTTCAAAATAAAAAATTGGAATTTTTCACTAAGTTTAGTCCTTATAAATGAAAAATGCCTTTGAAAAGCTCCAAAGAATGATAATCAACTTTTCCTGGTGAAAATTAGGATTAGTCTCAAAATGTCACCAGCATGTTTCATATATAGTTCTCATTTGCGAGGCATGAGCTCATGTGTATTTATCCACCTACAATACCAAGAAGTCATTTACTGCAGGTCTTTCTGAACAGGACTTTTCCATTTAAATATTCTTTGCAGGCTGCTCTCTGAAGTGCCCTGGATCTCATTAGAAGTGTGGTATTTTCCTCTTCCTCTAAAATTAAATTTTAGTTTCCAATTAAAATCTGGCCCCTCTGACAGACACTTTGTTTCAGTTTCAGGTCCAGATTTCTTACCATGTTGACCCTACCAAATGCCTCCAGTGACTTGTAAAAATAATAAGGATTATGCACAGCTGCACAGATCAAAAATTTCCCCAGCATTCAATTGCTATCATGAGCCTTTTATCAATATGCTCTAGAGCAAAGAGGGAAACAATTTTCCCACCCCATGAAACAGATTTCGTAAATGTTCCGTTTCCACACTATGATGAAAAGGTCTTTCAAAAGGTTTGGATTTCTTCTGTAAAAACAGACTCCCACACCACAGGGGGGATGCTGACTGAGTGGTTAAGAGATTCTCCTGGGTTATGGAATAGCATCAGCAACAGGATTTCCACCTGCAGTTCGATGCTACATGAAACAAAAATAAATTCAGGAGAGCCATGCTGGCCCCCCTCAGGCATCCTGCTGCATTGACTTGGGGCAGTCTCCTCACATCCCTATTCCTGAGTCCCTGATCTCTAGATCTCCTGGTCTCCCCTTTTCAGGATGGTCTTCATATGTCAAGAATGAAGATGTAAGGCAAAAATGTGGGCAGCTGTCACCTAGGATAAACCTCACCTCCTGAGCATGAGGACACTCCAGCTGCCAACACCAAAATCATGTTAAGGACAAGTCCTGGCTCCTCAGTAAACTAAGCAATTTTAATTCATGTGTAATTGAATGATGCCAGCTAATTATTAGAAACATAATAGCTGGTTACATAATCACAACAGCCTCAGTAAATGTGGTTTGAGTTATTATGTAGTACTTCATTAATAGACAATAAACACAACCATAAATCTAAATTAAATCCTCATTTGGTAGGTGCTTCATTTTGAAAGGGCATCAGAACATGTCACTGAAGTCAAATGTCAGCATATTTCAAGTCATGTGACAAACCCTCATCCAGATGTTGCTTCAGATCTTGTTCAAGGGACAAGTGGAAGAATGTCCTTGGAGAACAGTTTCATACAGTACAGCCTCGTCTGTTGCTCACACGTTTTGTCTGAACATTTAATCCCCACTAGCACATAAGTATACTGGAGGTCACTTCTGGGCAACACGCTCAGGAGGATCCGAAGCAACAGGCAGCTGGCGTTGGTACGCTGGTATTTCTAGCCGGGTGACCACCCGCTTCCCCCTAGAAGATCCCGTGAATGTAGGAAACAAAAGCAGGGAGACTGAAAGCCGAAAGAAGTTATTTAAAATGTGTCATGGTTGACAGCAACAAGATGAAAATTGCTAGCTTCCTGAAAATAGATGCTTACAAGCACCTGAAGGAGCTGTAGGGGTACAGTGCCTTGTTCTAGGCAACCAAGCAGCACTGCCCAGGGAAAAAAAGGCTTTCCTACCATTGTGGCTGTCAAGGCAGCTCCAGCCATTTCTTTCTGGCAGTAACTTTCCATAACAGTTTGAGCTTTCACAGCCTAGGGCTCAGTTACTGCCATCTACTCCACCTGGGTCAAAACCAAGAAAGGGCAGGGAAGCCCTACAGTCTGCACAAAGTAGTCTGTGAATAAACCAAAGACTGATGTGGGAATGTGACCGATCTTCCCACACAGTCCTGACAGCTAGATCTCCATGTGCTTTAGAAATTTTCTCCAGGCTTCTGTTACACTTCAGGCAAGGAAGAGAGGACAAAATATTCTGCAAATACTTACTCCCACTTTAATTCACTTCAAAGAAGTTAACTTTCTTTGCACACCAGTAGTCTTGCAATAGAGAACAGTAGCAAAAACTGCAAGATTTCCCACAATTTGTCCCATTGCTGCTTTGAGAAATGCATATGTGAAACAAGGAATAATTTTAAGATCAACAAATTTCTTTAAAGGCTACAAGAGACTGTTCTGATTACAGAACCTCCAAAGGAGCCTTGTAAGCTCGACCTCTGAAAGCTAGCACAGATAATAAAAGGCTCCTTAGCCACGCAGAGAGGAAAAAGAAAGGAGCACTGCACAAATGAAGAGAGAACCCTGGTGGGTTTCCAGCATTGCCCAAGGATCCACTCGCTCACAGGGAGTGGGTGGGATATTGGAACAAAGCTAAAACCTGAAGCAGTGGAGGATCAAGTCTTCAAAGCTGTTCTTAGGAAGAAGAGGAAGGGAGATCACATGAATGAACCAGCAGAGAAAGCATAGTCCCCTGAAAGCAAATTTTAACAATCTAGAAACCATGTCTAATTTTGACAGCCAGCTTTACTAAATTAGAGCACATTCTTCCCCAGGTCTATTCTGAAGGTAGGGAGAAACAAGAAGCCATACAGACACTTTGCTTTAATGTTTGGATAGAGGAAACAATGAGGGTCAGGCCAATGGGAGAACACAACAGAAAACCTGCACAGATGAAGTGAAAACAGAATATGTGCAAATGCTAGGTTACAGCCGAAGCTCAATTCTTAGGTAGTGAAGGAAATAGCATAATTGAAGTAACAAGACTTTTAAAATAATTTTGACCCACCTACTGAATGCCAATTTAACTGAAAGCTATTGTCTGAATAGAATCAGCATCCTCCAGTAGAGTTAACGGGTGTAGAAAGCCTTTCAGAATAGAAGATACGCATGATTTACTTCTGTTAATACATATAGGATGCCATTGTTTGTAACAAAAGAAAAGTCTTCAGTCCTAGGTTTACAGGCACATTGTGTGCCAGAGACTGTCAGCCAGAAGTGCTGGTATTAAACCCTAAAACTTCAATCCAAAGCCTGCTGTTTAGGAAGGAAGACGCTCAGCCTGTAACGCTGGTGTCCTGAACACTTGGACCATTAGCACTTCCTTTGGGAACTTGTTCAAGCAGTAGATCACATGCAGGCTTGGAAGATAATTTCTCACATACTTTGAGCTCTTAATGGTCTAGTAGAGATTTTAATAAAATGCAGGCTCACTCATATTTCTGCATGCAACTGACATGTCCCTGGCATTGCTGAGATGTGTTTGAATGAACACTGTAGCCCTCTTCCCTAAATCTACCATGATCTTTTGTCTTTGTCTACTGGGGAAAAGACTACCTCCCTTCCCTGCTTCCCAAATTGTTGCTACAACACTTAGGATGCTGTTGGCATGAATGGAGCTCTTTAACATTGAAACAGGAGACACCTTCAAATGTAGTATGCAGGGATATGCCGAACTCTTCAGCAAATGCAGAAGGCATAGGGATCACAAGAAGGCAGATACAGAAGTGTGAAAAGAAATCCATATTTGTATTTAAGGCTTGGTCCAAGCTCTTGCTGGATTCAATGGAAAAATCCAATGGGCTTCAAATAAAGTCCTCATTCCAAAAAGGGGAAAAAGTTTAGGGAAGAAAGAATAAAGCATTAAAAGGCCAAGGCAAAGGAAGAAATGTTTACCCAAAACAATCCAGATGTTTCACCTCAAATCCACTTTCTGTTTCCATGAGAATAAAGACAAAGAAACTGATGGCTGTTGGGCACCCCTTTGGGCCAGACAGCAGGGAACCAACCAGCAAAAGGCTCTGATGCACGTGACCTTCACAGGCTTCCGGCATCGCAAATGAGTCATGGCAGTAGCAAACTTCAATATATTGGAAAGAATAATGTTAGTCTAAATGGGCTGATTCGAGCAGTCAGAGCAATAAAAGGCAAAACCAGCTTCAGCTTGTCTCAAATG
Organism: Alectura lathami; assembly: GCA_013399715.1. Lineage (NCBI taxonomy): Eukaryota > Metazoa > Chordata > Aves > Galliformes > Megapodiidae > Alectura > Alectura lathami. Next base: position 143,730 of record VXAV01005114.1, on the reverse strand, counting down.
CCCATACCATTCATTTTCCCTTCATATAAATATATTTTTATAACAAGTATATTTTATATGTGTATAAAGTATCTGTGAATTTTAGATATATGTAGAGAAAGGTCTTGATTACATTTTCTGCCTCAAGCAGCCATGTGTTTGGGAAGCCAGAGGAGCACTGGGGGTTTGCTGACTTGAGCCATTGAAGTTACAATCTCTGTGGAGCTTTTAATATTGCTGAGGAAGCAAAGTCACCACAGTTTCCCAAGCAGAGATGACAGGATGGAGCAGAGCTGCAAGCTGCTGACGGGGGTGCTCAGGCACATAGCTTTCTTTCATGGGACTTTCCAGTGGTCACTGAACTGCAGCCGAGCTGGGAATAGAGCCCTCGGGTCTTCTCATCAACCTTTGGTGCCTCCCAGGCATGGAGCATGGATGTAAGACATGTGTTCTTCCTGCATTTGCAGGCAGCAGCAAGATTCATTTGAATGTGCTGAGGAACCTTGAAGAAGCTGAGTGCCCCTGAGCTCGACCCCCCTGTACATGTCAAATTCAGGATTTGGGCTGAAATTGGTGCTGCTCCCACAAAGAAAGGAAGAGTATTTGAACACATCTCCCTAGAAAGCCCCATCAATTCATGTTTTTGAAAGTGCAAGCAATGCAGATGGCATCTGACTTTATCCTTGCAAAAAGTCCTTTGCTTTACAATTGCTGTTAAAGCTACCACTGAAATGGCTCAACCTGAAATTTTCCATCACCGAGCATCTGCTTCAGAATAGTTTCCTTTGAAGTTCCAGCTAGAACAGTTCCCTTCCCAAGTGCAAACGGCATCTTTTTGCCCAAGAGCTTATGTTCCAAAGAAAAACTTTGAAAATGCTTTTACTTAGAATAGGAATGCAAAATTTGACAGAATAACAGCTCTGCTCTCAGAGATGTCACTTGCACCACCGACATGAAAAACAACAACTTATATAAACACGGTTGAGTTATAAACTCCATAAACCAGACTCAATCGAAACTTTCCAGTGTTTGGCAGCTAATATTGTCAGGCAGTTCAACATGCAATGAGCATACTCTGATCCCCTCGCTGCTCTAACACACGCAGCATGCTTCTTTGCATGATATCAGCTGAGCAGGGCTTTCCTGCACAGCTGCTAGGAACAACAGTGGCACTGCACAGCAGGTTGACAGTATCTTCTGCTCTCCCACTCCTTCTCCTGTTAATATCTACATGGACCAGAGGAGGAGCAGGCTCCCACACAGAGAAATACAAGTAAGAATGTGATTTGAAGGCTGTGATAATGCATGGAAAAGTCTGAGCAAAGCTGGACAAGAACACCTTTACATCTGGCTTTTCTTAACTTACGGATGTTTCATTTTGCCACTTCCCTGTTATTTCCCCCCCCCTCTCCCACCCTGCTTTGGCTGTTACACATCCCTGAAGCACTGGAGGCTGAAATCTAGACTGAAACGAGGAGCAAAACCTTTGTATCCATAACAGGTCCCCCACCCCCACAGAAATGATTTTTTAGTTTGTTTTCAGCAGGGAGATGGGAGTATTTAGGGTGTCCCATTGCCAGCACTTTAATGGAGAATTTGTCTTTTTCCCCACCCTTTTCTGGGTAAGATGGGTGAAGCTTCTTTTGCAAGAACAGCCTCTGGCTGGCCTTCTGGTAGCCTAGTTTGTTTGGCTTTGCTCTTGGGTGACTGCCTGCGTGCAAGAAAGCAAAAGCATGGAAGCAGAAAGCAAGCAGCAAGCTGATGCAATGGTCAGGGCCCTTTGGGATCAACATTACGAGAGCTAAGCAAAATCAAACAAAATTGAAACAAGCTCTGCCAAACACAAGCCAGTGGACAGGATTCCCCTCTTCCTGCACCCAATTAGAGCTAAGCTGAAGACAGGGCATCTACAGCAGAATCAATGCCCAGATGAGTGGCAGAATCTGCCCTGAACACCAGGTGGGCAGGGAGGGTAACCATGCAGCATGGGGAACACACATCTACAGAGCTCAAAACACAGCAGGAAAGCAACTTGCAGGTGATGCTGAAGAATAGATGCTTTCCCAGAAAACTTTTGTCTCTCACAAGCATCCTTGACATGTAGTAAAATGCTTTTAAAAGGCTGCTAATTGCCCACTGTCCTGCTACTTGGGTGTCACAGGGCTCATTATACAGACTTTTAACGTGCCAGCTTCCCCTGCTGCAAACACAAGAAGTGCATACCTGTTGCAGCTGGGACTGAAGATGTCAGGTTCCTAAGTGTGCCATCCCAGTTCTCCCCTTGCTCCTTTTTGGGAAGCAAAACTGACGAGGCCAATCAGTGTGACATTCAGAGGTGAGTTACCATAACAGCTAGATACAAGTCAAAGCTTTTCTTCAAGCCCAGATTTACTCCTCTCCTACAGAAACCTTGGTCAAAACCATGAATCTGATCTCTGAAGTTCTCAAAATGCGAATTTTTGCAGAGCTCACGCAGTGGAGATGCTTCATCAGTCAAGCCAGGCACTTTCCTCTGTAGCACAACAGGATTCTTCCAGCCTGAGTGACAGCAATCAGTAACGTCCACAAAGTGTGTGCCACTGCAAATGGTGCCTCTGCTTGGTCTGAAGTCATTCACCTTCCAGTGCAGGCAGTCACACCATTTACACTCTGATCCCCACAGGAGTTTCTCCAAAGCCAGAGCTAGCCCTCCTTGGTGCAGGGCACAGAACCATTCCCTTAGATTTGGAGCTAACTGCAAACTCCACACCACAAGTAACAAGAGAATGCCTTAACAGCAGTGATGGACAGCAGTTCCTCTCCTTTCACAGCTTCTGTCCCTGGAGAGCATTAACACAGCCCACTCCAAACTCCAACACTTCCACCTTCAGCTTTTAATTTATTTCTTCAGAGAAGAGTTTTGCACTTTTCAGAGGAAATTCCTGGCTGCCTGAAGACCCTCTGTATAAAACGCACTGCGAGCTGCATTCCACAGGTCTCACTAGAAATTGGGCTTCTTTGTTTTGCCCTTGAAAGCCTGCTCTGAGCTCCAAAAAGGAAAGGGAAATGATTGGAGTATTTGTGTCCTGCAGAAGCTGAAGTGAGACATGCTTATTTTTAATACAGGATATAAGGGATTATTTTGACAATATCCATTCATTCTACCAATGAGTGGATTAAAAAAAAAAAAAAGTCTTTATTACCCCTCCAGCGGCTGCTGCACAAATTATTTTTGCAGATGTATGTGGGTCTAGTTCAAATTGCAACAGCATCGCAAATGTTGACAGAGTTGCTCTGATTTCGGGATATCCCTTTCCACCAATAGGGGATGAATCCATTTTTTCCTGACTTGTCTACACTTTCCCCTTCTAAATCTGTATACTTGTTACATCTAGTGTACAATGATGGCTAGTCCTGTTCAAGAATGATGAAGCAGGTGCAGGGGATAGCTTACTAAAAGTGGAGTTGAACTTTTATTTAGTAATAGACTGAAATTCATCAGGAGGAGAAAAGGGACATTACAGCCTAAGTGAAACATTTGCTCAGGGAAAGTATAGGGATAAACTTTCTCATAGGAGAGTGTCAGGTGGAAAATGCAGAGAAAATATTTTAAAGTAACAAAGGAATAAGATCCTTGTAAACCTATCTAGCTGAAGACAAGATGCAAGAAATGGTTACATTTGGAAGAGTAAGAACTTCCCAGAGATGTCTGATGCTCTTAGTAAAGAGCTACATGTGATGGCCTGAGGTCTTCCCTGGTTCAGCTGTCTTTCACCGACATCCATTACAGGCCCAGACCAGGGAACTGCTCTTCTGGACAAAGCTGTTTTAATGCTCCCCAAAGATTCACATTCATCTCTCAGTTCCACATCTCTGGAAAGCTATAGATGGGTGTTCCCAGCATGCTGCCTGCAGACTGCACCTAGGTCTATTAACAAGGGTGTTCATAGTCAAAAATCACAGTCTCCACCACCTCAGAATCTTTTCATCTAGATTTGGGCTCCGTAGAGCACATTTCGCAGGAGATATCTTTTGGATACCAGGCATGGAGCACCAATAGAAAGTTCCTTTCTAACCTTAGAAATGTTCAAATCAACAGGAAGAACACTGCCTGCAAAGTGTTTGGAGCACTAGGCGAAGTACGAAGACCTAGAGCTCATTTTTAATACAGGTTAAGATCTTGCTGCTCTTCTTACGATGGGAATGCTGAGGCTCAAAGTCAGAAGTTTCATCAGGAGCAGATGTCTTGTATCTACTGCAGGTGTGCACTCCTGGCAGAAGAGGTAACCCAGCATAAAACAGAGTGGAACATCTCTTAAAGTTCCCCTGGCACTGAGAAGCACATACCATGACTTCCTCCAATTTTTAAGTAATCTCATGTGTCATCTTCCTTGTCTGGGAAGATGTTTAGACCCTTACCATGGCCCAGCATTGTGTTGCCACCTCAGTGCCTCAGAAAGATTGGAGGGAAAAAAATAGCCTGAGAGGAAGGTGATAAACTTCTTAGAAGCTTTAATTCAGGACAAAACTGATTTGAGAGGCATGAGTGTTTGCTCTATAAACCAGACTGAGTTTTATTTTATTGCTTATGTAAGCACAGAATAGAACTGCATGGGCTTTGTGCCTCACCCAATATAGAAGAAACACTCCAGCTATACTGACAAAGTACCCAGAGACAGCTTCTCCAAGTACCCTGGATAACCAACATTTTTCATTTGCTGTATTGAATAAACTGAAGAGCTTTCAAAAGCTGCTTGTAGAGGCTTTTAAATTTAAATCAGAGTAGTCTCTCTGCCAACTCCACCCCTGCAGACCTCATACAGGGGAGCTTCATCCCCAGAACATTAAAGGAAAACTATTTCAGCCAATCAAACCGATTTGTGCACATATTTATAAACTGGAATGATTCTGAGCTACTAAATTTAGATTTAGATCAGCCTCCAGCTTGGAAATAAAATCAGTTTTGTTGTCACTAGGACATGGTACAGCATGATCTGAAGTATACAGGGACAAACATTTTGGTCTTCAACTTGTTGTCCAAAGGAAGTGACAATCCAGTGGTCACAGTGGCCAGCTGTCCCCTCTCCACTGCCAGTTTCAACATTACTTGATAGAAATATCAGAACTACTTCATTTAACTTGCATTTGAAAACCACTGTGATCAAAAAGACACCTGGCTTGCCTTCATGGAGGTAAGTCAAACTCAAAACTGTCAAGGTATCCATACAGAAGAGTGGATTCATTTGAGTTCTACTATTCAGTTACTTGTTTTCTCAATGAACAATGAAAACCAGAAGTACAGCACAAATGCTTTAAAAAGGAGCAGGGGTAGAGGAGCTACTGCATGAACATAGCAACACAGGATCATCTTGCTTCAAAAACATTTTACTGTTTTGAAGCAGTACACAAAGTCATAAAAAATAGCAATGGCCTGTGCCAAAAAAGCATCCAGAGCAGAAGAGGCAAGGAAAGAACAGAAAAGAAACAGTGGAAATAAATCTTTCCAAACAAAGTGACAAGTCCAAAAATAATGAGAACTAAAGTTCAAAGAAGAAATCTAAACTGAAGTGGAGAGAGAACAACCATGCACAGGCAGTGGGAGGGGGTGCACGTATGCTGGTCAGGGGGTGCACAGCAAACATCTAGTGCTGCTTCCCCAGCTAGCAGCAAGGGTTCAAACTGGGATAGCCGCACTCGTCAGATGTTATTTAGAAATTCATGCTTATGTACCATGCTACAATGTCTGGCCTTCAGAGTTTTCAGATCCCATTGAACACTGTCAGGACTGTTTTCTCCCTACATACTCAACTGAATTTCCAGTGCTATTTAGCCTGCAGTGACAGCATCCCATGTTTACATTTTGACACCTTACAAGCTGGTGACAACTGGGTGGTCTGGCTGATATGTTGTATTTTCTTTTCCTTAGCCACACTTCCCAAAAGCTTCCCCTCTCACCTTTTATTCTCTCCACAATCACAACAGAAAGAAACAAAAAGCAGCACAAACTGAGCACACAGCACACAGAGGATGTGGTTAAAGGCAGAGCTTTTAGCCATAGCTTCTGAAACAGACCACAGGGTCACAGGCAGTGGATTAACTTCTTAGGCAGGCACTGCATTCCTTTTTTTTTTCCCCCAGCAGAATAAATACAACACAGGTGACCATAGTACAAGTGTTTTCCCCCACAGGATTTAATACTCTTAGAGGAAACTCATTTAGCAGCATGAGCTGTATTCAGAGCCTACAGTTCTCTGCAGGAACACAGAAAAAAGGGTGCTGAGTCATTTAGCCTGCTTTAGGTGCCTCTCCATTCAAAAAACAGTTATTTCCTTGGGAGCACTTAGGACAGGCAAATCACTTTCATGCATGCCAGGCTGGACTACACTAGTTGTCACAGCCAACCTAGCCTTCCCCAGCCCCTGCAAGAAGGTCCTTCAGCAGCTCCCTCACTTTGCACACTCTGCCTTCTACCCCTTGACTCAAAACACAGGGACCCTGAACCAGCAAGGGATGAACCAATACAAAGAAGTCCTTTGAGATAAAGCATGTCAGAGAAGGAACAAGAGGCAACCTGAAGAAATATTTTCTCTAGTACCTTGGCAGCCTCTTATCGAGGACCTGATCCTTCTGGAACTCCCTTCACACTCACATAGCACAGCCATCAAGGTGGCAGCAACCAGGAACAGGCAAAGCTTGCCTCCAAAGGCATTCACACCTCTAGGACACAGTTTCTCTTTTAGAGTACACCTGATTTTCTTCCTTTCTCTTTAAGAGAGCCTCCATTTTTTTTTTTTTTTTTAATAACCTATTTTTTTTCAGCAGACCACTAGCAACAGCTCTACAGAAAGGAAAAAAAAATTCTTACCTTTTCCTTAAGTGAAGCACTTCCTTTTCCTCCTTACTCCTCCTTCCCTCCTAACTCCAGCCCCTCCCCTCAGCAAAGTACCCTATAAGCTGCAAGCTAGTCTAAGCTGGGGGGGGGTTTATGTAAGTGCAATGAGCCACAGACACTGAAGATAACACTAATCATCTACAGATGTTACTAGATCTAGCTTTGATTTAAAAGGGATGAGGCAGGGTGTGGGCAGCTTATAGGGACTGAAAGGAAAATGGAGGCTCTAGAGGTGCATGGTACTAGATGGAAGGTTGTGCTGTAAGCTGGTGTTTGAATTTTTTCTTTTTATTTTTTAAACCCCTGGGGGTCTACACTTTTGTTGCCCAGCCTAACTTTATGTGGGGTATATCTGGCCTTATATATGGTTTCTCGTTTATAAATCTGCTCAGATACAGAACAGCTAGGCTATTTCTCTGAAGCGTGGAACTGAGAGCAAATTAAGTATCTAAAGCTAATCTTGAATTCTTTGCTGTGGCTTGGAAAGGTTAAATCTACAAGAGCCTTGGGCGAGATCCTGGCACAGTGGATGGAACAGCTATCTTAGTGGCAGGGGTGAGATAGCTCAAATGCTTGGAAATCCAGGCATGAAATGCAGTTTATTAAGGCAAGAACTCTTTCTTTTCTAGTAAGTTAGCCAATACCAAAGGGCAGTTTTAAAGCAGTCTCCTATATAACATGGGCTGGTTTTCCCTATGAAACAGGAGACTAAGCTGAGTTACTAAATCAGCTGTAGAGGGACAACAGAAATGTCTTTATTTTAGCTTTGTAGTGGCAGAGGAAAGAGATGTATGTTGGTTAATGTGTTGTTTTTTTTTTTTTTTTTTTTTTTTTTTTTTCCACAGTAATTAATGAAAGGCAAAAGCAGCAACTGGAATNTTTTTTTTTTTTTTTTTGTACTGATTGCTCACAGTCCTTGTTATACAGGCTGGCAGTTTTATTATTGCATCTCCTCAAAGTAACAATGCTATACTTGAGAGAGGGGAGAAAGACTTCTGACTTGAATATTATTTGTGTTAAAGTAGTTCCCAAAGGCACTGACAAAATCCAGGGCTCTTTTGTGCTGGGTGAGGTAGGAATGCAGGATAAGAGATGGCTCTGCTGTAATGTTAATATTTGCTTATGCTGTAATGAGACAAGAGTCATGTGGGGAGGGGTGCTGGAGTTGGGGATCTTGTGTGAGTGGCTGAAGTGTAGGTGGACTAAGTGATGTGCCAGATGCCACATGAGAATTTTGGGGCAGAGTCAGGAGATTAACCTGTGCCTCTGAAGTCCAACTTCATGTACTTTACCAAAAGACTTTATTTTTTTTTTCTTCCCCTTTAAAGGGTTCTAATTGTGCCCAAACATTGCCTCAGCTCACTAAAGCTGGTAGCTGCAAGAAATTCAATAACACAAATGTTCTGACAAAGTCATTTTTAGCTTGTTAATTACTCCCAATCACACATTCTTTCCCCTTCAAGTGGAGCTAGATGACATCAAAGCTGTTTGAGGGATGGAGGAACACTTGAAGTATTAGCAAAAACAATGGAACAGGCTATCCATTTTATTCCAGTTCCTTTAAGGGGAAAAAGGCTGGGTTTTGGCCAAGCTTTACCTTGAGAACTGATAATGGAAAATGATTCAAAGTTCAGTTCTTACTCTTGCTGTGCTTGTTCAGGCCATCCTTGTGGGGGGTCTCAAATTACCAGTCTCTGCTATGTTATACTGATAGCCCAGATAGGGACACTTGGGGCTGAAAAATATTGTTTGGAGGTGGCAGGAGGCTTTCAGGCTCAGTGGGTTCCAATAAAGGATCAACTATACTTGTCCTACAGGCTGGTATAAAAATGGGAAGAATGTTATTACAGAGACAAATTTGGAAAGAAGAATTCCCCTTGGAAATGAAGGCTGTGTTACTTGAAGCTGTTATTACTGGTAGAGCCCAGAAGGTGGAAGGGGAAATAGTGGCACAGAGGAGCAGGATCCAGAGCATCCCACTGGAATGAAGAATGCTGCTCGGAGGCTATGTTCGTAAGCCTCTGGACCTTACGGCATTTCGGTTCCACTGAGGCCTACTCTCCAGGTGTGTATTTGCCTCTTTGAGTCTGACCTCCTGAAGCCTACTAAGAATTCATGGACTATATAAAATACTGTCTGGACAGACTGTGCCAACAATAGTGCTGTGTTAAGATTGAAAGGGCCCTGTCTTCATTTCAGCTACATGAGCTTTTGAGTGCTGGATTGAGCTGTGCCGTGGTTATGGAGGAAAGCCCTCTAACAAGGGTTCAGACTCTCAGAGAGCAGCAACACAGCCAAGTCTGTTACTGCCGTCCTCTTTCTACCAGTGCTGACTGGGTGGAAGAGGGCAGAAACATACTCACTGGAGAAGCAGGGATTTCTCTCTTCTTCAGTGTGTCTTTGGTGCAGACATGTGAAGAACACCTGGATGAATCATGCAAGGCCTGAATGCAAGTCTAATGAATCATCTTACCACAGGAGCAGGGAACAAATTAGTTCTAGATAGAAATTGAAGGAAAATTGTAGGAAGTGAGATCATGCTTTTATTTGCAATAAGGCATTTTCCAGTCTTGCACTGAATCTTCCTGCTTTGCAAAGCAGAAGGAGACAGTCACTGTAAGGAAAATGATCACAGTTTCTCTACACCCCATAAACTGCAAAAGAAATTACTTATTTTATTTGGTGGGTGATCTGTTGTATGCCCCAATAAGCCAACGCACTGGATCTCATGCTAAATCTTGTTGATAGGCTTACAAATAACAAACCCACTCTTGGCTGGCCAGCGATCAAAGATGGTGCACATGAAGTCCTGCTGCACAGCTTGCTCACCTAGCCTGGGAGTTGCACAGTAGCGTGGACATTCCTGTTCAAATCGGCAAGGAGGTAGTCTACCATGTGGGGCATGCAAATGCTTTCCAGACTCAACCGTGTCTGTGTTACGTGTGCTCTGAAGGTCAGAACAACCTCATCTCAGGTTTACTCTGGTCTGAGTCTCGGGGACATCAGCATCTCTGGGCTGCTCCATGCTCTGCTTAAATAAGGGAGCACCAGGCATTGCCAGCTGTATTCTCGGAAGCACAGAGCACAATATTATTGTTCAGTGATAGAAATTCACTGTTAGGCTTCTAAATTTCAGGGTCTGGAACTGAACTGGAGAGTGGAGCCATTTGTATGATCGTCCTAACAAAACAACTCAGTTTTTGTGCAATGTTTTTTAGTAGGGGAAGTCTGTAAATAGTTTTTTTTTCTTAATGTTATTGANTCTCTACACCCCATAAACTGCAAAAGAAATTACTTATTTTATTTGGTGGGTGATCTGTTGTATGCCCCAATAAGCCAACGCACTGGATCTCATGCTAAATCTTGTTGATAGGCTTACAAATAACAAACCCACTCTTGGCTGGCCAGCGATCAAAGATGGTGCACATGAAGTCCTGCTGCACAGCTTGCTCACCTAGCCTGGGAGTTGCACAGTAGCGTGGACATTCCTGTTCAAATCGGCAAGGAGGTAGTCTACCATGTGGGGCATGCAAATGCTTTCCAGACTCAACCGTGTCTGTGTTACGTGTGCTCTGAAGGTCAGAACAACCTCATCTCAGGTTTACTCTGGTCTGAGTCTCGGGGACATCAGCATCTCTGGGCTNTTTTCTTAATGTTATTGACAAGAAATATGCATGGAGAATATTACAAGTACATGCATCAACACCACTGAAATGAAAATAGGACTGTGTTTGAAGTACTGTCTAAATGATTAAAGGCATTTTGTTTCTTTTCAGATCAAAATGGTATGAAAATGTGAACAGCAGAACAGTCAAGTGGCATCATTTTAATACTAATTTCTGAATTTCTGGTTACTGGCTCAGCTGTCACAATCACATGTGATCAAAATCGCAGCTCTGCTTCTTTTTCAATCATAGGAGTTGCTATTCTGATTACAAGCTCTTTAGATGTTGCTTCAGTAAAAATGGACTTTTAACATTAATTTAATTTTCTGAATGAACATTCTTGAATCTGATGCCAATAAAAAAGGCAGTCTCAATGTGATCAAAGTATTTATTCAATGTACTGCAACACTATGTGACAATAGGGATCTTTGAAAGATAACTACTTGGTAACCAGGGGTGAGAGCCTGTGGATATGAGACTGCTGCAGAATTCTAGCTTCACCCTTTGTTAAAGAGAGCTCTGCTTGCCTTGTTCAGCAATGTTAAAAAATCAGTGTGTTTTGCAACTGGTATTTCATTCCAACCTTCCTGTAGGTTGTCATTGCAATGGAGGTCAAATCCAGGCCAGCCTTAGGGAGCTAAATCCTCAGCGTAATCACTTTAGGTGGAAATATGTGTACAAGGCTTGTCTCTCTTCTAGAAACCCACCAAAGACGAAAGAGGAGTTTTTCTGAGTTTTGCATATCCCAAAATGAGTTTCACAGTCTGGAACTAGGAGAATGGTAACAAACAAATTCAGACCTCTACAGAAATGTCCCCACCAAAATGGAGAATATAACACAGCTGTACAGAAAGCAGAGTTAAGAAGTCTAAAGTTTTAGTGGGATGCAAACTGGGGAAATGGAACTGGAAGCAGTGCCAAATTCACAAAACAGAAACAAAGAAAATAGCCTGATTCTGTTCTTATTGGCCCGGGTATGGACCTGGAATTATTCCACGAAACCCTCGTGTTAAAGAGGCTTTATGACTTTCATTTGGGCCTCAGGATGATGCATCTCAAAGCGGCCTCTTTGTGTACCAAGGTAGCATGGTAACATGGGTGCAAGTTAGGAGGGCCCAGGTTAGGAATGCTTTGGTGAGCGAAATGACAGCTGTGGCCTTGGCTGGCCTTCCATGTTGAAGGTGTCAGCTTTATTTACTAAGCACTAAAGCTACGCCTTCACACCAGTAAAAAGGAGACAGGAGAAGAGGACTGTGCTACTAAAGAACTACTGACTGGGTGTGGACAATGCACAAAGGAGCTTTTAGGTATGAGCATGGAATCTTTGGAAGTGGATCTGAGCAAGCAGAGGACAGAGGCAAAGTCCCTGCAGTACCCTGAACTGAAGACATGGCTAGCAGTGGGGATAAAAGCATCTGGAAATTGCTTGGGAAGTGATTTGCAGTCTTTGGTTCTGGATTTGTTTCACCAGAGCTTGTTTTTGACAAGGGGAATCATGTCCTATACATCTGTCTGTATCTGAGCAAAAACAACAACACTGCAATAAACCCGAAAGAGGATTAATCTCCTCTTGTTCCTAGTAGCATTTTCTCATCCAACAATTCTTTTGTCCTTAGAGTCAGAAAAGAATAACATTATCTTGCACCTTCTTCCTTCCCATGGTGATGGGATTTTGTTCCAGAAGGCACTCTCCTGCAGAGGGCCACCAGAATATAGTTTTTTCAAGGAAAGACCTATTGAAAAAGATCAAAACATCCAGAAGGAATTATCTTGGCTGCCCTTTAAATATCTTCCTTTCTCATCTTCTTCCTTTCTTATTTTTTCTCATTCCCCTCCTGTAAAATGAAGCTTTCTTGGCAGAAACAGTGGCAGATCTGAAATGTATGAGCTGAAGACAGGATATTGGATCCTCGGCAGGAGAGAGGCGGAACCCAGTGCCTGCGACCGTGTCTCCCTTCTATGTTCAGCGGGGAAGTGACCACAGTGGAGCCTGAAATTAAACATGCTGTTGTTGCTGTTAGTTTTTATTGGTTTTGTTACAATTGTTGTTCCAGGGCAGCAGAACTGTACAGGGAAGATGGAACAGAATATGCTGCAGATGGAAGGAAACTAAAATAAAAAAAAAAAAAGGATATTTTGCAGATTAATTTAAGGGCTAGAAATGGTCCACTAGGCAGGCTATCAAACCACACTGAGCTGGACACCTTAAGGCAGTTTGCTGAAGTATAGTTTATAGCTTCTGTGGCCTTTCCAAGTTGAGATTTTGCCTAAAGATAAGAGCTTTCTTAATGTATCTTCAGATAAATTGAGGACATCTCAGAACCAAGAAAAAAGGGAAGTGGGAGGCAATGCAAAATGATGATATGCTAGATTTCAGTCATGGCCCTGGAGGTTGTTGTGAATTCAGCATCCAGGCGAGGTTCACCCAAACTAGCCAGTGTTCTGTGCTTAAGAACTTTTGCTCTGGGGCTCTGTGAGAAAACAAGCTCTCTCCAGCACAGCTGGTCTCTGGCATGATGTTCGGGATGAGATACAGACTTTAGATGTACTCATGGTGGCTCAGTGTAGGAATAGGTGGATGTGATGACATCCAGATCCAGATATGGATTGTCCCCACCAAGGAATCTGCCCTGAGGGGTGCTGGAACAGCAAGTTGTTGGTTTAGCTATGTTGTGGTAACACACCAGGAGGTCACTGCCTGTAGGTCCTGAGTGGATACCATGGGATCACAGCTGCCCTCTCTGTCCTTTATTGCTAAATAGATTGGAAAGGCAGTCTGGCTACCCACTTGTTGTTTTTTTAATTCTGAAAGATATAAAAGTTTTGACACCTACCTTCTGTCTTGGGACAAATTCTATTCTGTCAGATTTTCATTGTGGTAGACACAATGCATCAGGTAAAGACTGAACAGCTAGGATTTCTTCCTAGCTCTGTGACTGTCTGGCCAGGCAACCAGGGGTCAATTTTTTGACCTCCCTAGACTTCAGTTTCACTGTCTGTACAGTGATACTGATATCAGCTGCTTTTATGAACAGCAGGGAGATAAGGACTGATAAGGACTATCTGATAATAATCTTTCAATTATTATGACTTGCTCTGCTGCTTTATTTGCTTTTAAACTACCTTAAGTCTTGTCACTTTTTTCTCTCTTGGTTCAGTGGGGCTCTGTATAAAGGAATGTGTTGGGACCAAACCAAAGCACAAGTCTTCATTCTGCCTTATCAAAGTAAAATCACTTTGTATGAAGTTTTAGGTTCAGCAAGGCATAGTTGGTTTTGAGCTCCTGGAATTAAGGGAAGCAGGAGGAGAAGCGGGAGCAAACATCTTCTTTTCTCCATGCTGTGACTTGGCAGTGCAGTGGGTTGAGGGGCCCCACCCAAAACAGGGCTACCCAGAGTGATGAACCCCTTGTCTGGGAGACTGCCTTTGCCTCCAGCTGCTGGTGATTCTGCAGGAATGTCCGGGCCCAGGAGAGCTCAAGCTCTCTCATACCTCCCGATGTCTATGAGTAGCATCTTTTCTTCTCTCAGGGAGGTGTCTGCTTAGGACCAAGCTGAGAAATGCTCTCGCTGCCTGGGTCAGCAACGGCTTGTGGTGCACATACCTCCCTGAGGGATGGCAAGCCTGAGGAGTCCTGCTGGGATATTGACTTCAGCCCAGGGTTTGAGCCCTCTCTGGTGGAAAAGGCAACTCATCCTGTGTCTCCTCCTGTCTGGTGCTAGTGCAGATTTTCCAGTGGTAAACCATTAGAGGAACCTCTTCTGGCATGCTTTTGTGTTCTGCCCCATCCCTCGTATTTTCCAGAAATCATTATTAGGATGAATTTTACTGAAATTAGCAAATAGTTCTTGCAACACCTGGATTTGGCTTCTCAAGACAAGCCGTTCCTCAGCGGTACCACTTTTTTTAAACGGCTATGTTCCTCACCGCTTGTATAATGGATCCACCCTGAACCGCATCCAGCTGAAAATCTGCCTGTGAGAGATTTGAGGCACATTAGCATTCAGAGATTCTCAAGGTACAGAAATTTGGCAGCATCAGTGCATGCCTTCACACTCCAAAGTCGTCCCTTGAAAGGTGAAGGCCTGCCAGTTATTGAGTATCATTATACAATTAACCCTGTTGGGAGAAATGTCCACACCACTGTGGATTGTAACTGTAAAGCTTGTAACAAATCATCACAATGTAATCAACCCTACCAGCGCTGAAAATCTTTCTGGGGCACTTAAAATGTCATTTGCTATGCACATTTTTCTCTTCATTTGCTTTATTATTAATAATAATACAATAATGATGAAAAGATCCTCGAAGAAGCCTCAGGAAAGGAATTTTATAAACATTACCATGGAATAAAATAAGCACATTCCTTTTTATCAGGACATTTTCCATTATAAATGGCCAGCTTTCTCATCACCCTGCCAACAGCTTTGCCTGCCATCTGTTCACTGATGTCATACTATGAAGTTCACTCGCAAAACTGCTTGTTGGGAAGCCCAGGGTTGTGCTAGAGAAGTTTTGTTTAGGAATAAATATGCTGGCATCTCTCACAATTTTTTTTTTTTTTTTTTTAAGAATGACTTTTTTGTTTGTTTCAAAGCTCAGATTGCTGTCTTCACTATGCAAAGATAAGGACCAACATTTTCTGAAGTTACTGGAGCTTTTGGCTCTTTCTGTTGTAGAAGGATTAATATGGGACATCTTGAGATGAGAGAACCAGTTTTCAAGAGATGCTGTGCATTTGTCTCCTGGAAAAGAAACTCAATTCAGAAGGGCTAAGTTGGGCATCTGAAATCCTTACCAATGCCTCAGAAAATGCCTCAGAGTTCAAACAGAACTGGTTAGGAAATGAAATGGGTGGAGAAACAGATGTTTCCCTCAGGAAAAAAGAAATCCATTTTAGTGGGAAGAAGGAAAGAAATGGAAGAGAAGAAAAATCAAGAAATAAAAGAAAGGAATGTAATAACCAATCAAGCAAGCAAGCAGATCTCTCATCTCTTCAGTTTTCAGAAAAATCCAGAGAAATTCCAGGTGGGAAATGAAAATATTATGTATCTCTTCCTCTCTCCCAAGAAAAGTGAATTGAATTTGGAAATGATGATGAGAATGTAATGGAAATGATGTCAGGGTGTTTCTATGGCCAAGCTCGGCCTTGGCTGGATTGCACTTTGCATCGCGCTGTATTGGGTTTATGTGGCAAAGTTTTGGTAGCAGGGGGGCTGCAGGGCTGACCTTTGTGAGTCCAACTGCTGCCCCATGTCAGAGCGGAGCCAGCTCCAACTGCTCCCAAAGGGACCCACTGCTGGCCAAAGCCAAGGCCATGAGCAATGCTGGTTGCACCTCTGTGAAAGCAGATTTGAGAAAGGGAAAAACTGCTGTGTAACACCACTTGGGACAGAGGAGTGAGAAAATGTGAGAGGTTAGCACAGGAGTGGAAAAGTAGGTCCCTAGAAGAAAAAGGGCATAGGGGACCCTGTTTCATAAGAGCAAGCAGGGAAGTTGGCTTTTTTTTTTTTTTTCTAAGAAAACAGAGGTCAAGAAAGAATGGCTTAACTTTCTCTGACTATGCTGAGGCTGAAGAGTGTAAGATGCCAGAAAGGGAAGAGAACTATTTAAGCTGAAGAAAAATGTTTCATACCAGAACACACAAAGATAACGTGGCCAGGAACAAACCAAAACTGGAAGGGAGAGGGTTTCAGACCACTTGTGAAGAGACTTCTGGCCTCCCATGGGAAGGAATAGGAGTAGATTTCCCAGCTTTCCCTCAAGAGAAACTTTATGTACGAAGAGGAGAGCATGCCTGTTAGCAGGAGACATGCTGGCGCAGGAAGACTGCAGCTCAGTCTCTTTGGGCTGAAGGGATCTAACATCCCCGTACTTCCTCTTCCTGTGCTTCACAAAGCTGAAGTGTTTGGCCTTGACTGCTGAACCTTCTCCCCTCTGAATCCAGTATCAATGTCTATCTGAATTGAAGTACTGCATTTGTAATTAAGTCTCAGGCAAGATCTTTATTCAGTAAGTGGTCCTAAAAAGCACCCC
>VXAV01005114.1:91170-115679 GCA_013399715.1 Alectura lathami | reverse complement strand
AGATTCCCAAAGGGAAAAAAAGAAAAGTAGTGAAAGACAGAGCTAGTCTTGCAGAAGCACCGTTTTGCTTTGGCCTGGGAAGTGAAACACCTAACATACTATTTCCTCTGTTAACCAAGAGAGGCAAGGATTAACCAGCCCTTGAAAAAGTAATAATTTAAGCAAGTGGAATGCCAGCAATGCTCACTTTCAGGGGAAAGTTTATAGTGCTTATATCCTGTCTGCTTTACTTTAATAAAATGTAAAATACTTTCAAATAAACTAATGGACTAGAGATACATATCCTCTGGCACTTTTCCCCCTGTGTTCACATCCTGATTGCAGTATAATTCAGTATTTTTCATGTTGTGCAATTTTGGTGTTTGCTCTGTTGTATTTGGCTGTTTGGGGCTGGATTTAGTGTTCAATCAGGGCAGATGCATTAGTTCTCCAGAAAGGAATGGCGGTGAGATTGGGAAGGTCCAAGCTGTATCCCACAAGCTTGTTTTGCTATAGCTATATCTCTTTGCGAAGTTTTTGTTGTTCTTTGTCAGAGAGCGCTGAAGCACACACACAAGAAGCCAACACAAAAGCAACATGTTCATTGTGTTCCTTGTCAAAGATAGTAACAGAAATTATCACCGGTTGATCCTGTAGTAACTGACTGGTAGTCACAGTCTAGCCCTCAAGGTTGTTTCTTTACTGATCTTGTTTATTATATTTGTGCACAAAAGATATCAAGGTGCCTCTCTGATATCTCTTGGGAAGGCCTTCAACAAGAAGAGGTTCCTGCAGAAATAGAAAGCAGCATCAGTGATGGTAAATACTAACGAGTGATGGTAAATACTAACGAGGGCTGGCTATCCTTGGTTATAAGAACTGTATGTTAGAAAGCCTCTTCATTGCCAGGCTTAGAGCTGCTTTCAGTGATTTTGAAGGAAAGGAACACGGACTGCAGGTTGGAGATTGGGCATTGTGGGTCATCAGCTACTCACGCAAAGCCTCTGAAACTGGCTTGGCTTTACTCCAGAGTTAATTTAGTTTTAAAACCGTAGAAATCTGATGTCTGTATCCAGAATATGGAACCTAAGAGTTGAAATATTTTGCTGTTTTCAGTGGGAGAATCTTTGTTGGCTTTTTCTTCTTCTCTTTCTCTTTTGCATAACTTTGTTAAAATGCTGCCCTAAACCACTGCTAACAGATTCAAGAAGAGAGAATGACTTTGAATCTCATGAGATCCAGGCTTATCCCATGACTACGGAGAAAAGCAGCTGGTCCAATGCTCCCAACAGACACATTTGCAGTAAACATTCATGCACTTGCTCTGTGCCCAGGCCTTTTTGAACTTGTCCTCAGAGAAAGTGTGGTCATCTGGATCCCTACCACCTCAATGAGTAATTACCTCCACATCAGGCATCCCAAAGGGTCCCTTCTGGACCTTTGTCTCCTGCACAGCACCAGGAGAGATGGGCAGTGTGTCCACACTGCTAGAGCTGGGTAGCTGCTTATGACAGCAGTGAAAGGAGCGAGTTCTTTGTTGGTATCTCCACATACATCTTGTTTGGTGACCATGCAGGATCCCACTGCAGCAAAGCCCAAAATCCTGTGGGCAAAAAGAACAATTAGAAAGTTAATCTGTTCTTCCCTCCTTTATTCAGTTGTCCGTGTTACGGTATACAATTTGTATTTAAAAGAAATGGGGAGATTGAGAATCCCGACTGGTACCCTGCAGGCCTTATCATTTTTGTAAGGAGAAAAAACAGAACAACTTTGAAAGGCAGCAGTTGTGTTTATTTCATTCTCTTCAGATAGCTACTAAATCTCTGTGTTCAGCGAGGTTAGTCTCTGGCTTTCATCTGACTATTTAGATGAATTAGCAAAGTCACTGGCATATGCTGGCTGTGAGGTGTATGTTAAAACTCTTCCACTGCCCTGAGATCTTTACTGTTGTGCTTTGTTCCCCAGGTGTTCTGCACCCTAAATTGGAGGGCTTTTTTGCACATCCTTCCTCTCATGTCTGCAATCTGACATTTATGTCCTGTGCTGGGCTTTAACAGCATTTGTGGCTTCAAGTAAAGGGTATCCCTGTCCTGCTTTGTAGTCCTTCCTGAGCTAAACTGTCCTGGGACTTCTAGTCCAGATGTCGGGGTTGTTGTTGCACTAAAAAAGATTAAGGGAAGAGAGGCCAAACATACATGTGAGTTCTTTCTTCTGTGACATCCTGAAGAAGAAGAGGATGGCTGCTTGCTGGATGTCTTCAGATAAATGGCTTAGGGCTGTTCTTGGAGTAGGCTGAGAAAAGAAATAAGAAAGAAGTCAAAGTCTTGGGAAAGTGTTTCACAAATTTGTAGGAAGATGACTTGGTTCACAAAGGGCCATATAATCTGTTAGAGAGTAAACTGGGTTTAAACTCCACATCTGATGATGAAACAGGAATCTGCCAGCCTTCAGCAAGAATGTGGTTGCTCCATCTGTTTTGCTATTGGAAGACTAAGACTACAGGCAGCATGTGGGCATGTCTTTTATCATAGGTGTACCTATGCCATGAAGATGGAGCATCTTGGGCCTCTGTTGTGTTGGAAGGATTTTTTTCTGATGTAAGACTGATGCTTTCTGTGTTGGTAGAGATTTAGGCCAGGTATGGGTACATAGGGTACATCTCTTTTGCCATTTAAAAATATGTTACCCAGAGAAGCCAAAATATAACTAACAAGAAAAAAATGCTCTGCACAATAAAACAGAATGCCATAAAAGTGTCAGCGCTTCCAAACCTTTCCCTGGTGGGTCACAGCAGGAATATCCATCGTTCCTCTGGGACATGTCTCCTGCCATCTGCTTCTCATTCACTTTCCTCCTTGTGCCACCCTTGGAAGGATTCTGGAAAGGAGGGCTTGGCATCCATTGCCAGGAGATTTGCATCCCATGTTTGGATTTGAAGCGTTCCCTCCCCCAAGAGAACAGTTGGCATTATCCTGTGACCCAAGTTAAAAAAAGAAAACAAAGGGATACACCCAGTTCTGCTGCAACTCCCAAAATGATTTCTGAGATTCAGGTGAAAGGCAAGCCAGTGTTTTTCCACTTGACGGCCAAGAAGAGTTTATCTCTGGGGCCAAGTGGGAAATGTCTGTCTCTTTGGCTCATTTGTTTCGAAGCTGGCTTGGCCTGGCTGCATGCTGGAGCTGGACGCAGTTTTAGCACCTGTGAAGGTGACCTGTTGCCTCAAGGCAGCTCTTGAAGCATGAAGGCTATTTCCAGACTCTTAGGTCAGCCTAGGACTGTGGGTTGCAACCCTCCAAAGTCCTAATGTGTCCCTTGTGCCAGTGAGGTGGTTCCCTCACTGCTTCAAACCGATCCATTTCGCCAGGTGGTAAAGAGAAAGTTGCTGGCACAACCCCAGATCCCACCCCTGGAGTGGTAAAGGGCTGGGAGATGCACCTTCGGCAAACCTGAGCCCCACGCTCTGGTAACGCAGAGGGCTCTCAAAGCCGGTGTGTCCTCATCTGTTTCTGTCCCAGCCTAGCCCGGGAGAGCTTCTCTCTCTCATTGCTGACAAAGCTGTCAGCCTGCTGTCCCAGAGGCATCCCCTCCTGGGCCTTCGGCTGACCAGAGGTGACTTCCTCCAGAAGGAGCCAGCCCGAGAAATCTGAGCTTTTCACCCACCCTGTCCTGTCACTCTTCCTGCCCCAGAACAGACGGGTGTTGTCGTCCAGCTGGATTCTGCATTTGCAATTTGCCATCACTTTTTTAGGGAGAGCAAAGCAGTGGCAAACTCAGCCTGTACTTGCGTGTGTGTTTGTGTGCCCTTCCTGTGTGTTGCAGGGAGGCTTGATAAACCCCAGCACTGTGTGTAATTACACAAGGTTTTCCTGTGTTGCTGCCCACACAAGTTTACTGATTACAGAAATGACAAAGATGTACTCAAAATACAGTCAAATATAATCAGGCTTGCCATCAGTCCTGCACTGTTTACCCACACATCTGCACAAGCATGGCAAGGGAGGGGGCTGTAACTTTTGTGTGTCTGCAGTCCAGCCCTTGTTACCTACTGCTGACAAAGCGGCAGCTTTCAGGACAATGCTTCTTGTTAGGTATTCATGCAGCCTTGGTTAGCTTCATTCTTTGTCTTCTGGATGCACAAAAGTATTATTTATCCCTGGGATTTAGATCAGCATGGAGCTCAGCAGTCTCGCCTGTGGAGCAAGCTCCCACTGTCCTGGCAGCCGGGCAGCCAACCTCACCCCGCAGAGCTTCTCCCTGCACACGGGTCAGCAGCTTCCAGCAGGAAGATGGAAGGGAATGGAGACAAGAAGTCTGCCCAAAGTGAGGAGGAAAGAGCACTAAGGTGGAAAGGGGAGGCAGCAGATGCCATCCATGTGCATTTGCTGGTTCCTCTCAGGCATGCTGTGATGAGCCCTCACAGCACATGCTGCACTTCTGCTCACAGGGAGCTTGGAGGGAGACAAGCTCTCCTGCAGATACCCTCCATTTTTGCCTTCCCAGAACCTGGAGTCTGGTCTCCAGCAGGTGTCAGCAGCCCAGGCCAGCAAAATACGTCTCTCCCTCTGGCGAAGAAGGACTAATTGTTGCTTACTGATCCCAGAAGGTCTGCGTTACACATAGCTGCCTTGCGAGGGAATTAACTCTAACATCCAATGAGTGGTTAGTTAAGGCCTTGTACCTCATTTACTGGTCTCTCCTGTGAATATAAGTGTGCTATGCAGCTAAGTGCCGCTCACAGGCACTGAGAAGCAGGGAGATATTTAACATAGCCAGCAGGAAAGATGTATTTTACAGCTAGCTGGAAGTTTCAGCTTCCTCCCCTGCCTGTGCAATGAGCAAGAATCACTTTCTATCCCTGCCTCAAAGACAGGGCAACTGTCTGGGATGCTTTGAGCACTGCAAAGTGCGAGCTGCAGTTCTACCCCATTGCTGGAAGGCAGTCAGCAAACCGCCTGAAACCTTTTGCTCAGTCCTGATGCAAATGATCCCCCGCCTCCCTTCTTGAGATTTTCATTTTGGAGCTAAGGAAAAATGCACTGAAGGAATAGAGAATTCTTGGCAAAATCTACAACTGGCTGCCAACCAGAACTTGGGCTGCAGCAAGGCGACCAGTTTGAAACCAGACAGTCCCGCATGGAGGACTGCACTTGGCGAATCCGCTGGGATTTCATTCAAATGGCTAGGGAGGGCAGGCTCGCCAGATGATGCCGATTAGCATAGCTCAGCATCACCCCTCTTTGTAAGCGCCAGGAAATCTGTCCTTCATTGTCTAAGCAACCAAATACACACACACAATAGGTCTCTGGGAGGACTTGTGTTGATGATAGGGCTGAATGCTTGGTGCAAAAGCTTTTGTGCCAAGTGGACTTTTGCATTCTCTCCTGAGATACTTATTTACATGTTTGTTTGCTTTTATGAAAAAGCTTCGGAGCTTTTTACCTTGTGCAAACACAGACGATGATATCAGCCCACGCTCGCATCATGCTTTCGGAGGAGTCTGTTCCTTTTTGCAAACAAGCTGCTTCCAGGCCTGAGTCACCTGCCTTCAGTTTGGGTACTACAGCACACAGTGTCCAGACAAATATTTAGACCAGCGAGGTAAATGCACAGGTCTCAGTATTTCCTTTTGTGCTCAGCAGTCAGGCTATCTTTTCTACCATGGAGCTTAACTCCTTCTTCTCAATGCTCAGATTTTGGATTAAACAATAGCAAATGTATATAACAACTCAGCAGAAATACTACTAATTGTATTAAGCCATTGATGATGCAAATATATTTCAGGCATAGAACCGACGGTGGCTGGCAGGAAGGGCTTTGTGGGTCAGGGTCTGTAGCTGAGACTTGGGGGTTTCTCTCAACAGAGAAGTGAGGAAATGCTGGGGATTTCAATGAGACTTGCAGGTGAGGAATTGCTTTTCATTGTGAAGTCCCAGGGGACAGCCACAGCATACAGAAGTCGTGAGTAAAACACTTAGCCCTCAAAAATCGTGACTCTGTTCCTAACTCTTCCAATGGCTACGTGTACTTGGGATAATTGTGTCCCTTCTGGCCTCGGTTTCCCCGTGTGGGAAATCAGGATCCTGTTTGTCACCTCCTCTGTACACTCTAATATCTACCCATGGCAAGTGTTACAGCATAAGTTAGCAGCGGGATTTTTTTTGCTCCCAAGTGATGTGTTCAACTCAAATATTTACAAATGTTCAGAAGTCAAATATTTGAAAATCACAAGACATATTTTCCATTAATGCTTTGCAGACATCTGAAAAAAAAAAAAACCAGAATTGAACATACACTGTCTACTTTTGCTGAACATCATGCAAACATTAGGGTAACTGCAGTGTTAATTGCCTGTCTGAAAGCTTTAATAACCTTCAAAACCAGATGTGATCACCCACAGGTATTCTTGGTTTTGTGCACTCTCACCTTTTCAAATATCAAAATGGTACAAAAAATCAGTTTTCAGAGATTTTATGAAAGAAAAAAAAATCTTTATTTGCTTGACATAAGCTTAAAGATGGTACTGAGGATCTGTTTCAGGTTTTTCTTT
This sequence comes from Alectura lathami, assembly GCA_013399715.1. NCBI lineage: Eukaryota > Metazoa > Chordata > Aves > Galliformes > Megapodiidae > Alectura > Alectura lathami. The sequence continues at coordinate 109,153 of VXAV01005114.1, read as the reverse complement.
TCCTCTTGTCTCCTTCGCTGCACCATTTTCCCTTGTGCAACAACATTGTATGTTGTTATCATCCAAAACTCTGAATGTAGCAGTTTTTCTTTCTTTGCACAACAATTTGTCTCTCTGAAAAGTGGAAATATTCAACATCAGCTATCCATTGAAGCCAAGGGCAAGAACCTGGATAAAATTTGTCCTCTTTTTAAANATTAAAACTTGCCCCAAAGGACTTAAAGGAGAACGAGCAGTAAAACAGCAGGCTCTGAGATTTTGAATGAGCAGATATCTGTGTCTGCTTGGGGTTACAGCAAGCCCCTAGCCCAGGTTCCAGCCACTGCCATTACTAACTGGAGGAAGAGAAGGGGAATGAGGAGGCTGTGAGGGTTAACTTTCAGGGGAGTGGAAGGGAAAAGAGAAGAAAATTCTTCTTTTGCTTAGTGGGTAAAATCAGAGCATTTCGTCTTCCTCTCCTCCCTCCTCCCCAGTCAGGACAAAATAAATACTGTAATTTCTAATGAAATCAGGAAGGAGGTAATAGTTCCTGGAAGAGGAAGAGAGAGACTGCTAGGAGATCCCTGCCAATGGTGTTCAGTTACTACAGAGAGAGCACTGAACAGCCCCAGGAAAGCACTTTGTGGGACAGATTCCTCTGGCTAACTCTGATTGAATTTCGCTTTTTCATCAGGCGACAATTTTTTTCACTTTCTTGCACTGGAGTGTGTTCCTATGATGTGTTTTAAAGTGGGGCTGTTGCAAACAGCCTCATTCTGTCCTCTTTTGCACGCCTGCAAAATGAAACACTGTCCCATCCCTTTTTCTCTCCCCGCCGAGGTGCTCTGGGGGGTATATTGCCAGGAATCAGCAGTGCTTCCTCAGAAATGTTAATGATACCAATCAAAGCCTTGTTTGCAGGCCCCACACTGAGCCCTGGAAATTCTGGGAGTCAAATAATAGGGAAGCCACTGCTAAAGATCAGAGAGAGCATCTGGGAGGGACTGCAATGAGGACAGCAGCATGATCTAGTATCTCTTTGTAGTCTGCAAACACTGTGACTCCAAGCACTTCTAGTAAGTCATGCTGGAGCATTTCACCCAGTCAGCAAACTCTGCTGACATCCCTACGTGGCTGACCATTAGCAGCTGGGCTGCAAAATTTCTCTTCCAGTTTAGTGGATGGGACCTGAGGTAGGCTGAAAAGAAGTTAGATCCTAACCTCCATTGTTTCATTGCTGAGTTATTTATCACAGTGGCTAGTCTGAATTCATATAGCACCTGAGGGAATGCTAAGCCACGGACCGTTCTGTGCCAGACGCTGTAGAAATGCCAAAGGAAGAAGACAGACCATGCCCCAGGGAGTTCATGATTGAAGCAGGAGGCAAGGGTTAAGATATGCTATGGATAGATGGGGAGTAAGCACAAACCGAGGAACTACATGTTGGATATTGCTCAACATTGCACTCAGCAGGATGTGATGTTCACAAAGATATCATAAAAGCCATTGGGAGAGCTAAAAGTGGAGTCTGGATACCCTCACTCCTCTTTTAGCTTTAACTCCAGAGTGAATTTCCTCCCTTTCCTACGTCCTGGGATTTCTTTTAACTGCAGTGTTCAGCTTCTCCGAAGCTTTGAAGATTTTCTTTTTCAGCCCAACTGGAGCCATTTCTCCAGATCAGCATCTTTGTGGAGTGTTCCTGGCTCATCTCAGTGACTCCTATTTGGACAAAACGTCTCCTTCCAAACCTTCACAAGTGACTCTTGTGCATGAAAACACACAAAGGTCACATCCAGCTGCCATCAGCCTAGTTCTTTATGCTTCCTTCTGGTAGCTGGCAGGTGTAAAAGGGGAACCCTCTCCTCTGGATCAGAAGAACATATGCAAGATGGAGGCAATTCCTAGGACAGCATGATGATATGTTTTGAAAAGGAGGTGTGAAGGTGAGAAGGAGCAAATGAAATGCACTTTGTGCTCTGTGCACTGTGGACAAGCAGGGTTTGAGCCCCAACTCATGCCACTGTCCAGTGGGGCACGGATTGGAGTGCTGGGGGATTTTGCAAGTCATGGAGTAAGACAGTGTGCCAAGTTGAGCAGGGAAGGCAAGAAGAGGAGGGGGAAGGCTTCACTGCGGTGTGCATGTGCAGTGCATGCACACAGCCTATTACAGTTCTGAGCTTTGGAAAGGATTAAAGGCACACGCCGGTTCCATTAGCTGAAGTACAGAGGAGGGAGGTGTGCGAATAGGAGCAGGAAAGGAGGGAGAGCAGAAATAACGCAGTGCATTAATGAGATAAGAATGAGACAAGGACAAATAATGTATCATTACACCCCAGAGACAAAAGGCAGCATCCAGAGGGCTGAGGCTTACACTCTAATCATCTTTACTTTGTAATGTTATACATGTAGGGGCACATTCTGTGGCTTGGGAGACTTTGCTGAGTAAAACCCTGCAAGCCACAGAAAAATGCTTAAGCAGCCTTTTAAAGCCTGGCAATGTTCCAATCCTCTTCCCTTCACCATGCCCCCCTTCATCTACCCCCACCCCATCGCATAACCCAGCCAGAGAAGCAGGAGAACCCTTGAGACAGGCAATCTTTATTGGTGACAATATAAAAAGCTTTTAAAGACAATGGGAGGATTAAAGCATTAGGGCCAGTGGCTGCATTCTTGCAAGTGATCAGGGCAGCAATAAAACATTTAAGCTCCCACATGGCCAAAGACTTGGGGTTCAGTGAGGAAAGAGGGGGTGGATGCGAAGTAGTGGCTCCTGGCCACAAGGTTTGACTTGTTTCCTGATGCAACGGGGCTCAGCCCGTGCACACGGTCCCCTAAGTCCTAGCGGAGGTGGGGAGAGGATGGAGGAAAGAGTCAGGCTGTGCTGAGATACATCTTAATGGGCTCTGACCTTGGCACCCAAAGGCCATCTTGCAGCAACCCTCACTCCTAAATGTCACCCTACTGCTCCTGCTCTCAGCATGCAGCTCTTGCTGCTGCTGCTATTTCAGGAGGCGGCAGCCCCCTCTGTGTTTGCCTGGAGCCACCAGCCTGTAATTTGAAACAGCCAAATCCCTTACGGTTGAACTTCCCACTCCAGGATAAGGCAGAGCCTGTTCTCTCTCAGCTGCACAGTCACTCAGCACTTCCCTGGCTCCTATCTGCAGCACCCCAGCTCTCAGCTCCTTAGGATAAGTGCAGCACAGGCAGCTCCTGCCTGTACCAGCCACTCCTCCCTGCCCTGCCATCAATTACAGCCCGCTTAAATCATGGGGCTGATGCACACCGCCCTTGCGTTGGCACTTGTGATGAGGGTTGCCAGTGGGAAGCAAGTTTTGATGACGTGAGATGGAGCTGTGCCTGCTCAGGAAAAAAAAATATTGAAAAAACTACTGTCAGGTATATGCTGGGCTGGTTGGGATACGTGCAGAGCCAGGGGGAGAACAGACACCACGAGGCCTGATGTGGTTCTTTCAGCCTGACTCCAAGTCTTGTAGGACTAGAATCACCCTGGATAGTGGTCATCCCAGATGAATTTCCCCGCAGTTCCTGCTAGCAGTCCTGATGCAGGACAGGAAGAAACTAGCAGGAGTTTCACTCTGTGTGCATGTATTTGCTCAAAGTTTACTGGTGTTGATGCTCTAAGAATCCTTTTGTAAAATTGTTCAGGAGGGAAAAATAGGAGCCACTGCTTAGTAATGAAATTGTGAACAAACTGTGCTCAGGGTGAGCAGGTTTCAGGTACCAGGAGACTGGACTGTAGATGCTCAAAGCGTCTGGATCATTTTCTGAATGGTAAAACAAGCTTGCAAACACTCCCCAAATAGGAAGGGAGAAACAGAGATGAGGACAGTCAGACCTGCTCCGTGTAACTAAAAATTTCACCAGAACAAGTAATTTCACAAAACATTTGTGTGTCTTTGGACAGGAGGAGAGTGGGTGCTGAATTAAACACAAACAACTTCATTTTACCCGGATTCAAACCCAATGCCTTCCTTCCCAACACACAAGGGCTTTCTGCTTCTGCAGAAAATATCCTGGTTCAAAACAAAACAAATCAAAACAAATCAAATCAAATCAAAACAAATCAAAACAAATCAAATCAAATCAAATCAAAACAAACAAACAAAAAAACATAACTTCTTTATTTTTGATTTTTAAGGACTTGTTTTTGCTACCTTATAATTTTGCTTTCTCTTCGTTGTTGAAGCAGTAAGGGGCCCTTTTCTGCTTTTAGGCAGTAGTTTATTGAAAATGATCAAACTAGCCCTGTCTTTAATGGTACATTCAATTCCGAGTGCTTGATCTGTGTGTGAACCTGTTGTATCAAACTTTAGACTCTCACTGGTTACGTCTTATATTTTTTCATTCACAGCTTGGTGCGCCCTACTGATTTTCTCCTTTCATCCCTCTTTTCCATCTCCTCTCCCTCCCCATTCTTTTGCCATCAGTTGAGCTAAGAGAACATACTTCTGTTGCCTACGCTCTGTTCATACTCATGATGATGTTCATAAGTACTGGCACAATTTCCAGTTATGTATTAAGCATTGCAAAGAGCAGGAGAGGAGATGGGAGTAGTGGAACATCATAGCTGGGGAAGGCTGAAATAAATATGCATTTATTTCCTCCTGTTTACACTGCAGGAGGCAAGAGGGAAATCACTTGACATGTAAATGGACCTGAAGGTGGTGAGGTTTGGGATGGTTCTCCTGTCTTATGAGGATTTGTTTCAAAGTGTTGGATGCAATCCCGGAAAATTTTCTGTGTCTCTTCCACATGAAAGTTATACTTATGGTAGAAAGCTCTGTGGTTCCAGGGGAACAAAGTTGTCAGACATCTTTCATCTTTTGCTAGTGGCGTTGCTATGGCTGTGATGGCAAAAGGAGATCATTGAGACTAGATTTGTCCGGAGAAGGAGAGATTTTCCAACTATAACTACTTCCTGATGCTACATGTCTGGCTTCTCGGCCCTGATCCTCCAGGGAGACTTACAAAATACCCTAGAAATCTTTGCTGGAAAGCTAAAATCCATAATTCTTCTGTACACCTAAAGCGGTGACTGTGGAGGAGTTTCTTGGTGTGTCACATCATGCACATATATAAAATCATAATTTAACCTGCATCCTGCCAACGAAAAGACTTCAGTATCTCATAGGCAATAATTGTGTGCTAGGGGACAGACGAAGACCATCGCCAACCTAATCAACTTTCCTGTTGCAAACTTCGTCTCACTTCAGCAACGGAAGGCTCCTTTTCCCTCAAAGTGTCTAATCAATTATTATGATTTTAAAGTTAGGGCAACTGTTTCCTGCCTGTGCATGCCTTGAAATCATAGAATCTGTAGCTTCTATTTTATGTCAAGGTAAGGACTTCTTATGAGGAAAATATATAAGTTCTTTCCAGCTGGATTATCAACTCTAACAAAAAGAGATCACTTCTAGCTCTCCAAAAAAAGTTGTCTCATTGGCCTATGAAGCAGACATTTATGCAGTCTTTAGCAGTATTTTGAGCTTATTTTTATATGCTGAAAAAACAGTAGTTATCCCTGTGTTGAACAGAATTGAGCTTGGTATTGCTACAAAAGAAAAATTGTAACAGAGACATCATTAATGTGATGTCTACCCCAAAGTTAAGCTCAGTCAGAATGTGGCAACAGTGCAGGGCTTTTTGGACTCGCCTTGATCACTCCCCTGTCCTTCTGTTGTTAGGGTTGGGGTGAAATTCTTTTGTTTGAAGTTTTCCAAAAGATGAAGAATTTGCATCTTGGTATATTGCTTTGCAGCAATCTGTCTGGTACATGGTGCAGGAGTGAGCAACTAATAGGGGATTGTTTTCTGTCAGAAGGAGCTTGCTTCTCCTGGATAATTACCCGTAGCTGAAGCCACTGCTTATGTCTACTGTGATACGAAAGGTACAACCTGTCTGACCAAGACTGTTCCTAATGGGTTGTTCACTGGTAAGTACGAAGTTCAGCTGCAGAAAACCAGCATGGATGCTGCAACCAGCAGTTATTTCCTGATTCCTGCCTTCATCTTGGCCTTGAATTACTTTCAGCTTCAACAAACTTTTCATGAACTTTGCGGTGGAATAATCCACATGCTAGTTCTGAGATAGTCAAATGGTGGGTTCAGATCTAGATTCAGACTGAACAAATTTAGATTTAGATCTTGCAAATTTTGTTTAAAAGCCTTGTTTAAAAATACTGAGAACATATTCGTCAAAGAGAAGTAGAATGCCAATATTGTCACATCTCTTCTTCACCAGTAATGAGATGGGACGGAAGAGGACTGTAAGTTAACTTTTGTGGCATTAGGAGCTGAGAACATCTTCATTTTTGACACACAAGCTGAGCATATTGGGTCTGGAAACGACTGAGAAGAAATAAATCAAAAGTCACATGGTGTCACTTTACGGGGATAATAATTTTTTTGATGGCAGCCATAACCACACTTCAAAGTTTGTTTGCTTCAATCCCAGATCCATTCGGAAATTTAAGAACAAACATATCAAGGGGGGAGGAGGGCAGAGGAATCTTTTCGGTAAGTGACTCACTTCAGGCAAGATGATTTATCTTGTGAAGAGCAGTATGACACAAACAGCAAGGGATCAACAGTGAGATATTGTATGTGAAGTGTTTCCATATTTTCTAAGGCTACCAAGTGGTTCTGTGCTGGGATCATTCTGGTAACCAGTAGTAGGCAGCAGGGTGAAAATGTGTTGCTATTTTTTAATGGTATTTCAGAAATTGGACATGCTGGTGACTGAGGAATGATAGTTGCATCAGCTCCCTTTGAAAAGGTTAGTCTTGCTATTCTTAAGTACTTTATTTTAAGTATCCTTTTTTTTTTTTTTTTTTTTTTTTTTTTAAAGTCCAACTGAGTGCCAGAGGACCTGATGCTGTACATGGAAATACAGCACTATGTATAGTACATCACCACAGATATGTCCCACACTTTTCTTTCTAAGGTCACACAGCTCTGGCAACACATAAAGCCATGGTAGCTGGAGATGGAAAAGAATCTAATTAGCTCATCTATCTCCTTTGAAGGCTAACTCCTTGCCAAACATTTTTTAGGAATTTTGTCCAATATAACTGAAATGTTCCAAGCATTTAAGTTCTCTCCTTATCTCTTGGGAGACCACTTAAAGGTCAAATCCATATCAAGAAGTAGTCTGATAATGTTTAAGCCACAAATTCCACTTAGCTTCACCTTTTCACTAGGAGCTCTGCTCCCCTGGGCTACCCTGTAGTAATTCCTTTTCTTCCTTGACCCTTTCATGCCCTTCATAACATTAGTGTAGTGTTATTTATAAACTCTTCAAGGCAGAGACTGGATTTTCATTTGTCCTGGTGCTGCAAGAAAAAAAAAAAAAAAAAAAAGATTATCATTACAAATGGCTAGAATTAATGTCTCCAGATACCCAATAATTATTTTTTGTCTCCAATAAACCTCTTAGCTGAACATTTTATGTTAAGGTAATGTGGAATCCAGAAACAAATCACTAAGTGGGTCAGTGGAAAGTCACAGGATTCCAACTTCCCGACTGCTGGCCATGAACCCTTGCTAACATTCAGTTGCATCTGACCTGCCACGAACCATCTTTTCAAAGAGGAATCCTATGGTCTCATGAACGATCTGACTAACTCTCTTGGTGACCATCTGGGAACCAGCTTTCATCTACAGGGCTGTTATCTGCTCAGCTCCATCACAGAGACTTGCTTAAACCTGCAGTGTCCCACTTCACACTACACTCCTGTCCAGCTTTTCATCCACTTTGTGTGATTTACCTTCTTGATGCAGTTGCCAGCTGCAGCTGGAAGCACCCTGAAGCAGTTTCTTGCCCATTTGTAGGCAGTATTTAAACTAGGGAAGAGCGTGGCACTAAGGCTGACAATTATTCTTCCTCTGGATGCCAGCATATTGCTAATGTGACTGCAGCTCCAGGCACTGTGACCACACGGAGGAGGCTGGCTTGGGTCTCTGCTTCTCACAGAGGTAAAGCACAAGATAGGTACAATCAAACTCTGCCAAGCCTTTGCAGCATGGGTGTAGCCCAGGAAATGAACATCTCTTCCTCTTCAGGAGATATCTCAAAAGGTCCTGAAGGGCCACCAAAAGATTGCCATTACTGCCCATTTGGCCGGGAGGAAGGCAGTGATGGGTGGGTGGAGACAAACCAGTTGGCCCTCGGAGGAGGAGCCTGACATGCGCAGGCTGTGCTTGCAGCTCAGGTCTGCACTGTAATCCTCCCAGATTTCTCTCCTACCTTGACCAAAGTCTATTGACAGGATGAACAGCAGCATGTGAGAGCCCTGAGAACAAGACAGAATCGCACCATCAGGGTTCCTCACAGACTTAAGGCGTTGTTTCCATTAGGGCTTCATGAGTCCCTTTGTCTAATTTTTGCCCTATAAAAGATCAGAAGAGAATGGATACTTCCTTGTGTTGTTAGCAGTGTGACTTTTGATCCACAGCCAAGCTTAAAACGTCTCCTAGTGAGATCCGTCAAAATGCTCCAGTGTTACCTGAGCTCTGCTTTCAAAGGAAGGATGGTAGAAGTACAGATTAAGTTTGGAACATCATGCAACTCCTTTTGAACTTTTTTTTTTTTTTTTCCTATTTTGTGTGTTTAGTATATTTAGAGAGTTCATGCCTTGTTTGCTGCTCTGAAGTTTATTCGCTGAGTTGAGGGAGCCAGATTTTTTCCTTGGATTTAGCTACCTAGATGCTGGAAATGCCATGGGGTGATTAGATTTCACATCCGTTTCATCCTGGGAATAACTCACGGACGTATCAAAGGCAGTTATGGGGAAATACACAGCCTTACAAACACCAAGCGCAAATGGCTTCATCTGACTGTGCAAATCACTCTATTTCCAGCCTCATTCAGGGTCCTGTGGGGGGATACTTCAAGAATCAGGAGGTTCAGTCCTCAGAGAAACTAAATGAATGATAACGAGGGGAAAACACACATGGGGATTGACCAGAAACCACTCAGTGCATTTGTGATCCAACAGCAGCATATGCAGCTCTCCAGAGGCCATGAAACCACAGTTCACCTCCTTCTACAACACTGCTGAAGGCATGGCCTCCATGAGAGAGCCCAAGAGAAGCAATGCCCCAAGAAGACTCAAGCTGAGGTGCCACTGCAGGATGCACCGTCATTACTTTCTGCTCAGCAGCTAGAATATTCCTTTAAAAGAAAATTGCTATGAACTAACATCATAGATGAGCTTGAGACTCAAACTGCATGTGTAGGCTTGTGCTGCACTCTGTTACAAGCACAGAGAGAGGAACTGGTGTAATGTAATTAATTTTTTTTCTGGTTTTTTTTTTTTTTTTTTTTTTAAGCTTAGGGAAAACTGCTCAGGGGATTTTCTAAAAAGCATTGGTTGCTATTGGAATATGTAGATTCATCCAAATGGATGATTTTTTTTGGGGGAGAAAGAGCTGTTTTTAACAATGCTGTGGATTTGAAAGTGAAAAAACGCTTTCAGATCTGTTGAAACATCCTATTCCAACATTTTCAAAATGAGAAGAAGGTGGGAGTTTTTTAAATTCATAACAACTCCCTGGTTGGGCTGTTTTTATATGTTAAGAGAAAAACAAGGTTTAAAATTGGAATAGAACCAACTTTGAAATGTTTCAACTGACGAAATGTGAATTCTTCTTAAATAATTGGGTTTTGAGCATGAGATTTTTGGCTTTGTTTTCATTTAGAGTTGGAAAAAATAAAAATCTTTATAGTTTTTGGGAGAGGAGAGAGAGAAAATTCCATATGTACTCTGCTTATAGACAGCATAGAAATGAAATACTTCTAAAACACATCTTGTAAAACACCCAAACAATGACTGAACATTGCTTGAAAATCTGAGCTCAGCACTGGAGATATAGGACTTAGCCTGTAATTGCTTTATGGTGGTGCTGAAACAGCTTGTGAGAAAAATGGACGATCGTACGTGTATTGAAGTTGAAATATTTTACTTGCTTTTCTTCAGATCAGTCTATTTTAGCCATATCTGAATAAACAATGGCCACTTCTTCAATGACAGAGCCATTTACTGTCATTATCTGCAAGGGCATTCACACCAGCCATCTGTAAGCAACAGGTAAGGTTACAAGATGATCCTGTGCACTTTCTGTGACTTTTTCTCTTTCACCTTCTCTTCTGTTATGGTCATTGTTTTGGCGAAGTACATTGCCTCCAAGGTCTGAGTCATAGCACAGCTCCCTCCAGATGTCTTCGACTGAAGCCTTTTATTCCAAGTTGTTGAGATTTGATTTGACCAGCTGTATGGGAGCATTTCAGGGAGACTCGACTGCACATCCAGTGAAGATTTTATTCCTGCTCCTAGAAGAACCCTCCTGTTCTTCTGATAGAGGCCGTCAGGATTCCATACAAGGCCATCCCAGTGATTCCCAAAGCCTGGCTGGGACAGGGCAGCTACTCTGTCACGGACAGACAGGAGAGCAATGAAATCTTCTTTGCAAGGAGGAGAATTTTCTCCCCCAACTTTTGCTCCGGGCAGTTCATCCCTTTCTGGTGTATACAGTATCTCAGCAGGACAAATAAACGTGTATTTCAGATAGAGATGAGTCATTATATTGAGAGAATAATCTGTCTCCTTTGGCTTCTCGGGTAGCCTAGCTGAGTGGCTAAGCCTACAGGCCTAACCTTAGATCCATTAGCGCATTATGGGATAAAGCTGAGAAACAGAGACCCCTTTCAGCCATCCAGCCATCAAAGGGCTCTCTTCACCCAGTCTTTCCATTCTTTTTTCTCTTTCACCTTCCCTCCTAGAGCTCTTTAGAAACATGCAGACCTAGTTTGACAATGTGATATTGTGCTGAAAGTCACCAAAGCCTTTAAACATACTGTTAGACCCACGAGACTCGCCATGCCTTGGCTGTTCTAACTGAGCTGGGGCTTTTGGGTTAAATCACACAGTAAACAGTTTATCAATAGCTTCAACAAAGCCTTGATCATTAGGAAAAAAGATATCTGGTCAAGGGGATTGCACCTTAGGGAGTGGTGGTTCTGAGAGAGATTGTTAAAGGTACGCTAGAAGCGTGTCTTTGTTAGGGTCCTTGACATCAAATAATTAGGTTCTTAAGGAGATAAGCAGACGTCACAAGGAAAAGGGTAAAGAGATATTATTGTAGTAGAAGTGACACTGGAACAGTAAGTCTAGTTTTGGGCTTCAGATTGGACTTTTCAGTAAAAAAAAATAAGAAATAAATAATAGATTTTATAGCGTATGCAACAGAACTATAGGAACTCCTGTGGGGCTGCTGAAGGACACTTGTGAGCAAGATTGTTTCCGCTTGCACTAAAAATGTAGTAGATGTGGGTGCTGCTCCAAACTAAATGGTAGGGTCTGCTCAGCTGCAGTGCCCTGACCATGCCAGGAGCTGCAGACAAATGCTTGCTTCCACCAATGTTACCTTGTCTGTGGGAAACCCATTGTTTCACAAATGTTTGTGTAAGATTTAGGCCTACCTGGAGGTTTTTAGCTTTTAACAGATTTAGAAGTAGGCTGAGATAAATTGAGGAAATATTTAAAAGCAATTGTAATGGCAGCGCAGGCAGAAGTTTGTTGTTGAAGGGTAAAAATTTGTTGTCTGTGAAAGAGGCATGAAGGTTACTAAACGGCATGGTATGGGATCAAAGGAATCTCCAGGACATCATCCACCTCATCTGTTGGATTTGTTGTTGCATGGGCAGGAAAATCCCACTTTATGCAAGCAGGGCATTATTTTGATTAAAAGTAGATATTGGCACTTGGATTCTACAAGAACTGATAAGCCTCTGAGCTCTCCAAGAGGTGAGTCTTTGTGCTGTGTCACTTCTTGTTTTCATTGAAATCCGTTGCTTTCCCTCAAGCATGGACAGAGTCTAAACTAATTATATGAAAAGGAGAAAAAGAGGACTTGATGTTTAGCTGATTATCTAACTGGCCTCCTCTCACTGAAACAAGTCAAACCACAGCAATTTATAGCATCGTGGATCCCAGTGCTTGCAGGTTCCTGCATTGCAAATAAATGTGGTGCCAGTGATAATTAATCAGATTGTTAGTATCTTCCAATTATTCTCTGAAAATGTAAGATTTACTCATGGCAAAGTATAAATACTCATTTCTATATTATTTCTGTTTGGTCTGCTTGCATTTAAAACCTTTTTCTCATTTTATAATTAAGATGGATGAGAATCCTTAAAGGTGCTAGGACAAATTTTCTTCCAGTGATAACAAGCAGGTGAATTGACCCAAGATATCAGAAAATGATATAATTTGCCATGCTGAGAACACAGTCTATGATATTAAAGCAAGGAGATTTCATGGCAGGCCCCGCTTTCAGCAGGGTGTTGGTATAGAGCCCTCCTAAGGTCTCTTGAAGCTCAAATTGTTCTGTGATTCTGTGGTCCTAAAATTTTAAGTACCATGCACCCTTTGAATCTCCTGTACCTTTATTTCATTACTCTGCTGCTCTTGCTGCAGCCCACCTTGCTCAGAGACAGATGATGAAAGAGATGCTAAAAGTACTGTCTTACTGATGTACAAGGAGTTGCAGAAGGGAAAAAAGCCTCTCTGTGATCCTCAAAGCCAGATGCAATCACGATAAGAGATATTTGAGCCCAACACTGTGCAGCTACCAGTGTGTAGCTGCTTCCTCACTAGAACCCCTGGCCCCCCTAGGGATGGAGCTGAAGGAATACTTTCTAGCCCTTTACATTTCAGAGCTTGTTGCTGCAGGTTTGATGAATAGCCCTCATTGTGGACGCTCCTTCCCTGCCGCGGCTCCCACCCTTGTCTCAACATTCCCATCTGGATATAAATCTTGCTTTTCCCTGTTCCCTTCCCCCATGCTCCTCTTCTTCTCCCCCTGTAGCCCTCTCCATCCCTTCCACCTCCCCCCCGCCTGCTCTCTGTGGAAAGCTGGAAAGCTGATAAATAAATCATACCTGCCTAGCTGACCAGTGTGATAGTCACCCAATCCATAACCACTACACGATTTCCCTTGCCAAATGTTGGAAAATGAAAAACACACTGTCCTTTTGAACAGATCAGCATCTGTGTACATATAGAACAGTTATTGTGGGACTACCAGTATATCTGTGTTAGGCTCTATCATTTTCCACCACGTACTGACCCAGGCAAAAGCTTTCATTGAGCATGACTTACAATTCACTGAGGAAGCCACTGTTGACTCAGGTCATTATTATTATTTGGTAGATATTCCCTAGCCTATGCCAATAAATAAATAAATAAATAAAAATCTAGGAAAATAAACCTGCTTTAGCTGAAAGCTAGATAACTCTTCGAACTTTGCCATGATACTGAAAACCATTTAAAATATGAGCTTCAAACTGCCTCCTGCATACAAACATTTTTGTGATATTACACTCCAGACCTTGAAGAGGTATTTGAAGAGCAAAGGATAGATTGTGGAATTTAAGCCAGATTTTTGAACCAGCCCCAAAAATTACATCTACCTTGCACTCTTGATCAGATCTGGATCTTTCTTCTTCAGCAAGTGGAAAGGACGCATCTATCATATTCAGAGGCATTGTCTGAAGCCAGACTTTGAAGTGCCAGACTAATGACTGATACTGTGCATTAGTCAAATACTTTCAGGGAATTAAAAAAAAAAAAAAGAAAGAAAGAAAGAAAACAAAACAAAACAAACAAACAAATGAAAAACAACATCAAACAATGAACCTTAGGAGGGGCATGATGTGGAGAAAGCATAATTTGGAAAGGGACATTTATGTTGCATCATTTCCCAAGGGTGAGAAGTGCCAGGCTGTAGAACAATCTCTAGAGATAAGTGGTAGATGAGGTATTGCTTGTGCTATTTTAGAAGATGACTGATCACTGTCATGGTGGAAGGAGGGAACATTTCTCATTACTTGTAGAATCCTGCTGCAAAGAACGACATGCAGACGGCTTGTTACAACTGCTGTTCCAGGAAACAGGGCTGGTGTGTATGTAGGAAATGAACAAATTGCAACAATTTGTGATTCTACATCACTGATGTGTTGCATCATGTGAGAAGCTGGCTTAGACAGTCCTGAAATCTGCTTCCACTTGTGAAGAGATAACAGAGGAAAGTACAGCCAAAGGGAATATACCAGTGTGCAAGACTAATTTGAATCTGGCCTTGGGCCTTTCCTTCAATTATCTGACATTCAAAAGCAATGAGGCAAAATGGAGCCTCCGTTTAATTCAGTGACCCACCAAGGGCAACTTTCATCAACATCTGTGAGATGGAGGTTCGTGGATCTGAAAAGAGATTTCAGTTCCAAGGTAGATTCAGTCATCCACCTGGCCAGTGCCTCTCCTCTCTTTTAGAATGAATCTGGGATAATTATGCTCCTCAGTCGGTAGTTCAGGTAGGTCAGAGGATCACTTGGCCTGAAGCACAGGTGACCTACTGGCTGCAGGCAGGGCAGAGGAGGAGAAGACTCAATGCTTGGCTAGAAAAGGAGGGTACATTTTGAGGGGAAACACAGTTATGCTAATAGAGATGAAATTGCTTGGCAAGAAAACAGTGGAGTTGTGTTATACCCATGGCTAGCTGGGAATATTTGTGTGAAAATTTGCTTGCCAGTGTAAGAACACTTAATCTCCATCTGGCCCCAACTCTCCAACATGAACTGTGATCAATTCCTTGCGCAGCCTTGTGCTTATATTTGTGCTCTTTACTTCCAATCAGAATTTATTTAGCAAAATGCATCTTTGGTATAGATACAAAATCGGCAGCTGAGTGGACACACTGAAGCAGTTACTGAGTTCTGCACAGTAGCCCATGCTGTGATGCTACTTTACACTCTCTGAGGACCGAGTCCAATTTATTTGCACAAGCTTTCCCTGACTTGGGAGGCAGGGAAGAGGAGGTGCCATATTTTTTTTTATTCTCTGGCAGAGATATGGCAATGGGCTGTACTTTTCTGGAATGTGGTAGGATCCTCTGCATGGTGACTTGCGATGTGATAAAAAGCAGGCGAAGAAATGTGTGCGTGGAAGTGCACACACAGAGATACACACCGGCACACACCCCTCTGCCTGCTGGGCAGCCTGCCCACTTAGCACTTGATGCACTACAAGCCATGATGCTTAGCAGATCTTCCTCCTGCAGTCTGCGTGATACCGGCGAGATTGGCATAAACAAACACACCTTCAGCCTGAGGGCAAGAGAATTTACTTCATCCTGACCAGGCACTTACAGCAAAGATCTCTTTGCTGTGGCAGCTGACAAAAGGAGGGATAAACAAAGCATTAGTAAAAGACAATGTTTTGAGGTGAAAAGTCAGGAATGTAAAAATAATTTTTTAAAAAAATTGCTAAGTACAGTCAAAAGGAAATCGTGCCAATGTGGTTTCTCCCTTCCTGGTTGGACTAGCAGCCATTTTATTTCTACAATAAAGGGTCAGGATGTGATCTCAATTACGTTCTTGCCACTCTGGATGCACTTTTCAGCAGTCCTGCAATATCACAGGATTTGCTTCAGGCTTACCCTGGACAATAGGACACTGAGGTTGATCTCCCAGCTCCTTGTGCTGCTCCCCTTGGCAGTTACCTGACATCTATCCATAGCGCTACCACATGAAGTGCTACAAAAAGCCTCTTCCATGAGGTAGGCTTTCCATCAAATCCAGCACTGGGGCTGGTGAGGGGAGGAAATTAGGTTGAGCTGGAGGAGGAAGTAAGAGCCTTGTCCTCCCCTGGTAGCCTGTCAGTAGTGAACTGATCAACATCATCAGACTGAACTCCTTCACCTTCCACTGAGCTACAGTTTTTCAGGTGCCTTCAGAAGCATTACTATGAGAAAGTTGGAGTCATTTCAACTTGGTCTAGGTCTGTGTGATCTATAGCAACTCTCCAGACTTCAGTTGCATCGGCGGGCACTGGAATGAACACAGTTGTGATCTTCAAAACTGCACAGGCCCTCTGGCACAAAGCAGCAGAATGTGCGTATGCAAGTGTGTTGTACAGGAGATATATTTATGGAAAATCTGCATTACGGTTATGAAGATGTCTTTCCAACAAGATGATTTGCTGTTTGGCATAATTTCACAAAGGGAGCACTGGGAGCTCTCTCGGTATTAGTAAATGGAGAAACTGCACCAGCTGTCATTGCATCCTTAGTAGATAATGCCAGACTTATCTTCACTGCAGTCATAGTCAAGTGTGCACAGAAGCTCAGGACTAGGCGTTTTCATCCAATTACATTTTGGATGACAAACGACCTCCCACCTCCCAAAACATCTGGGGTCTAAATTTGATGTTAGTCCTTGGGGACCCATAAAAGCCTTGGGTTTCACCTCTAAAGGACATTGAAACTGGCTAGAACTTGCTAGATCACAGGACAATCTCATCATGAAGGCTACATTTCCTGCTCAAGGCTGCATTGATTCAGTTTCCAGGTCTTCTTCAATCTTCAAACTTTACTGGCATGCCAGTTTCAGGTGTTAGCCTTAAAGATAGCTGTATTTACCCTCTTCGTCACCTCTTAGAGGAGCAGAAGACTGCAGAGAGTGCTTCTCATCCTAAGCCAATATCTCCAGAAATAATAAGTTGTTGCCTGAGTAGCTGAACTGTTGAAGCCAAATTTCCTGTGGAATTGTGTCTTCTTTTCCAGATGTTCCATTCTCCTACCTCCTCCATAATAACCTCATGTTTCTTATGTCCTTTCCACCTGGCAAGAGATGATGTGCACTGAGGCAGCGTGCCTTGAGAAAGTAAGAAAGATATGATCTTTGCGTTCTGATCAGTCTAGGGGAAATGATCTCTCACAAAGCAAACTGCCATGGGAAAAAGATGGTTCCTTCTACAGGGGCGTGTTGTAAATGGCAATTTGAAAACTGCTCTTCATTTTATTATTCTGCTTCATTTTGTTTGTATAAAGCTTGTATATGAGCTTTTCTTTATTGAAAAACATAATCTGAAAGCCTAAACTTTCATTTTTACCTCATTAAAATGTGTTTTCATTTACTGGACAGCATACTTTGATATTATGACAATAAAAACTTTCAATAGTCCCCTGTTGAAATTTTTAGTGTGTTCTTTTCACAAGAAATTTCACAATGTTGGCTTTCTATTCCAATTTGGAATACAAACTCTCCTCTTGCAAATGCCAGAGTATCCTAAGGAAAGGAAATTCTGGTTTCTGACCAGCTATAATTATAGTCCAAAAGCAGCAAATATTTCATCAGGAAAATAATACTATAAACATTGGGTTTCTAGCAGGGAGGAGTGGTAGTTAATAAGAGACTGAGGATTGTTTGAAAACCAACTAGCAAAGCCAAGCTGAATTTATTCTCCAGATCTAACTTTGAGATGGACACCATGGCAAAATAACCTGCAGAGGGTGGGTTTCCGTCTTTCCAAACATTTGAAAGTCTTGGGAGCAGAGGGCTGCATGTTCAGAGACATCATCCTTGGAGTTTGTGGCTTACATCTGCACTGAGAGGTGCTATCTAGAGGGCTCATCTCTGATCAGGTAGCAGCCTATGCACTTTGTAAGACAGAAGGTCTTAGACAGGAATTCTTCATTGTCATTTTGCTTTCTGTATCCCACTGATTTTTGATTTTTTTTCATTTGTTTTGTTTTTGCGAGGAGTGAGATTTTTTTTTTTTTTTTGAGTACAGTCTAAGTTTTCACAAGGTAATGCATTATGACTTTGGTTTCATTTGTTTATTTACTACTAACACTGTGTTTGAATACTGAATGTAGCCAATGAACTTTTAAAAGTAAATACACCTGCTTCCTAACTGAGAAGGAACTTCCAGGTTTTGGGTTGAAATCACTGTTTTATTTGTCTCTGTAAATTCACAAAAAAATGTGTGAATCTGTTTTACTTATTTGCTAAAAAATAAAATTAAGAATATGCTCCTGAGATTGGTAAATAGTGGTAAATATTCTCACAGTTTTATTTGGTCTGGTTTTGAGGAAAAAAGAATTATTAAATTGAGAGGATATATATATGTAGGTGTATGAAATTT